>OX388318.1:118157-395713 GCA_947579605.1 Athripsodes cinereus
ATATATATATATATATATATATATATCCGACATTGTCTTTTACAAAAAATATACAAAATAAAAACATTTTGATTATTTCCTAAATGAGGTCAGTAGTTAATTGTAAAAGGCGAGAGCCGTTATTAAATTATATGAGAATCATGTCCTTTATGAGTTATGTAATATGATGATTTGGTTGCAGAGTATGGAGGGAGCTGGTATTAGATTCCCTGAGGCGCGAGGCTCCGGGGTGTGGCTCAGGTCACAGAGAATGAAGTTACCCCCGGGTGTGGGCCAGAAGAAGGCTAAGGCTATTGATCAGGCACTGCAGCAACTCAACATAGGTACAACAATAGGCACAACTTACTTACTGCTAGCCTTCATTATCTCACTGCTAGATATAGACCTTTTAAAAACTCTTCCATGTTAAATGTTAGAGATGCTAACCATTTTGTTTTACTTATGAGTTTCTTAAAAATTTACTCACAGTCAGCCAACTGAATGTTTTTTTTTTATCAAGAAAAATAACTGAAATGGGATTATTGTTATGTTTTTATTATCTCTAGCTCTTACACATTAACTATATGTATGTATATAGTGTAGAAGTATGTGTATGTATATGTGTAATATGAATTGTTGTGATTTCTTTGATATGTAGTTATCTACTATGTTGTGTTGTGTTATTTTATTATAGAAAGTAATCCACCTCCCACTCTGGAGATTTGTCAACACTTTAATGAACTGCGCTCAGAGTTATCACTGGCCCTGGAGCTGAAGGCTGCTCTGGCTTCCTGTGAGTTTGATCTGCAGGCACTTAGACATCAATATGAGGCCCTTTCTCCGGGGAAGGTATGTGTATAGAGTTAAAACCACATATTTATCACAGCATTATCAATTCTCTCTCTTTATTTATACATATGAGTGAGTGGCTTGAGACTTCAGAACTTCCAAATCAGACATTTCCATTTGTATCTATAATATAAAATATAGTAGGTACATATAACACTGTTTTATGTTTCATTATAATGTATACAAATTATACAACAGTTAAGTCTAGCGCTTTCACCAATAAATTGACATCATCAGGGCGGAGTATGAACTAAAATTAAAAGAGATACCATCATTTGTATGTACGTAAAATATCTCCAATTATTCCAGAATGTTTACGTCCCTTACCCTCAGAATGTAAGACCATTACATTTTCAATATTAAAAGAATAATCATTAGCTGTTTTACATACATACATTACACTGAAACATTCAATTCAATATTGTATAGTCTCGAGCAAGGAACATAATTTTTCAGTTAGTTTTTGAGAGCTCTGTAAAAGGCGAGTTTTCTTAAAATATCATGAATAAGATAGACTTCTAGATAGTCATTAATCAATGGAGTATTATTATTTTATTGGCATATTGGAGAGACGTGTGATTTGTATATTTGTGGGAGACATCATGATAGTATAAATAGATAGTTAGATTCATATATTTATGTTTTGTTTGTTTTCCATTTTCCAGACATTGACTATACCAGCTTCCATATCATCTGCTGTGGAGGTGGAAACCAAACCCAGTGGTGAGATCATAGATGTGGTGGGCTCCCCAGGGACACCAGTAATCAATTAACAATCTGACAATAATACAGTTGTAAAGTGAACAGTGTACGCAATCCTCTCCCTGTCACTTGACTGGAAGAATTAAAAGCTGTATAACTACTCATTCATACAAAACAATCATCTCACTTGTAGTAAAGTTATGTATGTATGCAGTTATAGACACAGTATAAGTTATTGTAGATATTATATTGTTTGTAATGTTAGGTTCCTATTTTATATGTACCAATAAGTGACAATAAAAACTCTTTTGTGAATTTAACATTTTAGATGATTATAGGTTTGTGATAAACTCAAATACACCATTATTACATGTTTATTCTGAATGCTAAATAGTTTGCTTATCCTTCTGTGGATAGAGAAACGAAATTCATCAAGAGGAACCTGTCATAGGAGACTCATGTAGTCCCGTGAAATCCCTCATAAAGAATAGGTGTCCCATTCTTTTCTGCAAGTTTTGAGTGTCCTGTAAAAGGCAGGTGTTCGTAAAACTACAATTTGGCATTGAGGTATGCCACCCATCCTGAATATATATTTTTTATTGGCACAGAGAGGACAAATTGCATATTTATTATATGCAGTTTTAGGATATGCCGTGATGGTACAATTTAGTAGTAATAGTAGTAGAACCTAAAAATATGGAGTCCACAATCTTTTGTTTTGGAGATAGACTTAGAAATAATTGACTCAAACAGGAATGTGAGGAATGTGTCACGAAAACCTACTAATGTGAAATGATTACATGAAAATTCTTCGAAATACAATTGTTCGAATTCACAATTGTTCGAAAAAATAATTATTCGAATTAACAAATCTTCGAATAACATTTGTTCGACTATCAATTATTCGAATTACAATTAATGGAAAGTGAATTGTTCGACTAACATTTGTTAGAAAATCCTATTATTCGAATTATTTTATATTAATCTAAATTCATTTTATTTTGATCTTCAGAAGCAGGTCATATTGACGCAATTATATTACGTTTCATATAAAACTCCAGCCATACCTCATCCAACTTTAACGTTATTTTAGTTTCTTAAGAAAATGAGGCAATTGCGTTCATACCTAATTATAAATATATTTTAATTATTTTTCCAAACGTTTGACACTATTTAGATAAATCGATTGCAAACTGAGTCGAATTATATAACTTCGCTAAGTACGTCACTTTTCGCCGAAAATAGGAGCAATATTATCTGTCTTAATAATAAAAATTCGAAGAATTGTGTTTCGGATAATTGTTGTTATCAATATAACGTATAAAAATTCGAACAATTGTGTTTTCTGATAATTGTGGATTCGAATAACTGCCATTCGAATAATTGTCATTCGAAAAAAAGTTAGTTCGTACAAATGTTTTTTCGAAGAATTGTCCATTCGAATAATTGTGATTCGAATAATTTTCCTGTCACCATGTGAAATAATAGAAGGGACAGCTGAGAAGACAAATCATAGAATAATAATAATAGTAGCCCACGCTGACAATACCTTGACCATCTCTGCGAGGATATAAGCTGCAGATTGTACGAAAAAGCTGAAGAGGGTCACACAGAATAGAGTGCAATGGAAAGAAAGGTGCAAGACTTTGTTGCAAACCAATTCACAGGATTGAATCCAGAGAAACATTTTTTCTGAACCTATAAACTTTTCTTTGTGTAAGTGAGAACTTTTTTGTGGATTGAAACATTGTTGCATAGCGCCATTTACTTTTTGTAATAATGTATTCAATGGATTGATGAATAGAGTAAATAAAAACACTCCTAGTTTTGTGGTATACGCCGTGATGATATAGATTAATATTTACTTCTAAGAAATATGCAAAATAAATTGAAGATCATTATTTCAAGTATTTATTAGGTATAGATACACAGGTAATTAGTTGATGAATTTACAAATGAATAGTTGAAATGTAAGTATCTTTTATGGTTAAAGAGTATAATATTAATTTCAGAATTTTCACTTAGTGGAGTCATGTTTGATGGGAATCACTTTGGTGTGGAAGTTAGTGGTGATGTTGTATCCTTTGATAGCAGAATGTTTAGTGGTGGTGTCATCACTGGAAGATGAGGATGAGGTCTCACTGCTGTCATCTGTGCTGGTGGAGTTTTTCTTGTCTTCGTCTTTCATGAATCTTGTCTCAGTTTTAATATACACTGGCGGGCCTATTACAACGGGAACAGAGTTGAACACGGGAAAGGCGCCAGTGGTGAAGATGAGGGGTGCAGGAGGTGGAGGGCCCTGTCTCGACACATTGAGCCAAAAGTTAAATGGTATAAAAGGTTTAGGTTTGGCCTCACTATCTTCTAAAGATAGAACTACCAGTGCCACAGCCAGGGTCATTAAGGTTATCTGAAAATGAAGAGAAAAACAAAAGCTTATCAGAAAATGTGCAGTACCTACCCTATATCACATGTTGTGGTGCAGGCAGAGAGGACACCATAATAAATATACAAACATTAGTGAAAATATACACACATCATTATTCAGATGATCTTGCATATTATGGCATCTGAAAATTTCCATTAATTTGGATAACAAATAAATAAATTAAAGCATTTAAATTTCAAAAAATATTTATTTCTGAACTTTGTATAGGTAGGTTAGTATGTTAATGTGATAAAGTATGTAGGTAAAAGATAATCTATATTATCACTGCTAATACTGAAAATTCAAATATATTGAAATCTAAACTACTTAAAGCAACTGAATTTAAAAGTAAAGATAGTGTTAAACTTAAGTACCTACGTTGTCTCAGTAACTCAGTAGGTACCCATAATACAATATTCATATTTTAATTGGAAACTAGTTTAATCTGTGTGCGAACTTAACATGTAAATAAATAAAACTTCCGGAAAAATTTTAAATTCAGGGAAATCCCCGATTATCTGATGGTAGCTGTCAGGTAGGTATAATATCGAGGGTATGCAACCAAAACGCACTAAGTCAGACTGGTACAACAAAAGTTGTCAAAAACTATTCAAGTAATTAACATTTTTCCTGTTAGTATTTGTTTGCAAAGCCTAAAAGTCATTTACCAATATCATCTTAATTAAAGTTCAAACAATACATGGCGAATTCGTATTTATCTAAACATTTTTTTTTCATTAAACTGCCATCATCCCATCTCAAAACTAGAGTGACTTAGTGCATTTTGGTTGTATACCCTCGATATGTACCTAGCTACTTTTTAAGTTTTTTGATTGATAGGCAATTTCGGAAACACATGGTAGGTATAACTATATGGGAACTAATTATTTGTTCGGCCATTAATCCATTCGTTCGGCAAGAAAAAATCAGCATTTAAGTCATTTGCACAGCAAACAATGTTTTCATCGGCAATAAATAAAAAATAAGCGCAACACTTGTTTTACAAACAAACTTGGTTATATCGGCAAATTAACAAATTTTAACAGCTTAATAAATACTCGCACAACAAAATAATTAATTGACCAGCAGAATTGTTATTTGAGCAGCAGAATTATTATTTGAGCAGCAGAATTATTATTTTACCGGCAGAAAATATTAGATAAACAATATTTTTCACACACCGATTTACCTTCGGATCCACATGAAGTTTTTGTGATTTCTTACCAAATTAATGATGACTACGAAAATAATGCCAGTTTCCGCTTTGCTATATTAACGAAATATCTAACTGAAATGTTGCAAAACGCTAGTGTCGTTCATTCAGATGCTACATATAAAATCACATAAAAAGATGCTACATACAAAGATTTATTATTTGAACAAGATTAAAAATTTAGCTTTCACAAGTTTAATTAAAATTAGCTCACGGTTTGCTGCTCATTTATTTATTTTGCTGGACAAATAATCATTATGCCGGTCAAATAATAATTTTGCCCGGTCGATTGAATTTAGAGTTTTACAATATCATATTATTTGCAATAGAAATATAATATTCTCGCTGGGCATAAGTAGCATATCAACATGATATATTTGTCGGCAGAATACATTTTTCTGCTGAAAATAACATCAATATTATGCTGATCGTTTAAATGATAAATTAGGTATATTATGATTAACTAGTAACTACTACCTTCATACAGTAGGTACATGGTGGATGCGACGCATTCAGCACTCGGCACTGATTGTTCCGATGTTTATTATCAAAGTTCAAGGTTGAAGTATATCTTATGTTATATACATAATATATAGTATAGGCATCTGAGTCAGTTAGAGTAGGCAGGTACCTCTACTCACCTATAGCTACCTAAATGCTAGGTATTGTCTATTCTATTCTATTCTATTTTTCTCAAGGCCATCCACTCGTTTACATGCTAGGTATTGTCGTCACATAATTTCATTAGCTTCATTTGCATTTATATGTAGGTACGTACACACATGGCTTATATAATTATACACAAAACTATCGCATTATTGTAGGTAGGTACCCTACCTGTCTATCTATCTATGATACTAGATAATAATTATTATCATCTCTCTGGCTGTGTATTCTTGTATTATGGCGAGTGTTTATATTATTTTATTATGATATTTTTATTTAATTAATGGCAATAATTATTAGGCATACGAGTATCACTTGTATTCACGTTGCTTTAGCGATATATCCATTAGAAGGTAACTATCTGGTATCCGGCATATTATAATATTATGTTATTGCATTACCTACCGGATAGTGTGCGTTGATATCCCGTGAATAGTGCCTACCTACAATATGTAGGTACCTACCTTCCTGTTTTATAAACAGTCTGATATTTCGTCACATTCCTATGCCTGCCAATGTTGGAGGCCTTTATCAAAAACCTATTGGTAAGATTTAATAAAATTGCTGTTGTTACCTAATTTAATAAGTAATAATAACTGTCAACATCATACATCAAAAGCTAGCTCGGAAATATGAATCAATAATTTTCGAAATATGAATTAATTGAAAATAATAATAACACTTTATCAATAAAAAAAATCATGAGGCATTGGCGAGCTTATTGCTTGAAGGCAATATCTTCAAGCTGACCAAAGTGATGTGTGATATTACGTTAACAATGTGTGTAATTAATACTCAAGTTAATTTTAATTAAAGTTTTAGTTACAGTAGGGATATTTTTATATACATATGTACATTATGTTGAAATAACTTTATTGCTCTGATATTTCAGGAGTCCAAGGACTCCTATTTATCCGCTACATATACAGCTTTTAACTTTTATACAAAATATCAATGACATAGTCGCGATCGTACCCCGAATATCTAGCTAACGGGTTTAAGACCTCGCCGGAGTAAAAAAAACTGCCCGTTATAATATGTACTCGTATAGTATAATACTTATAATTATGTTGTTTAACAATCACTCGATGTTTTTAAGGCGTTTGTGAATAGTCTAGCCTTCGATTTCCTTCTGTGTTTCCAAGCTGTGGTTCACATAATATTATTATTGTTCTAGCAACCGCCTATTTCTTGCGGATAAAACGTAACAAAATATCCCTTAGGGTGCAAACACAAAGGAAGAAAGACATAGGAATCATTTATCTAAGTTAAGTCAATACAGTAAAATTAATAATGTACGTATTTAGGAATCACATAATAATTATGTAGGTAGTGAAATGGCTATAGCAGATACACCCTGTACCTATATGGCCGATGTGCTAATGGGACTGTTAACAGTGGTAACCTGGGTGTTAATTGAATGCTACTGTTTGTTGACAACTGTAGGTAGGTACACTGCGAAGGAATGGGGGGGTAGGGGGGGGGGAGAGGCAACTGAAGAGGCTAAATCAATGGCGGTACCTTTCGAATAATTAAATGGAATTCATTTCACTTTATCGAGAAATGGATTATAATTTATACTTAAGATGATTATAAATGAAATTCGACCAACAATATTTATCGCGATTTTAATTTAGGTTCCCGAACATATTTATCTATTTATTTATTATTATGTTCCTATATATCTGTTTTTTTTCGTCATTAAAACATTCGTAATTATAGCATGGAAATTAAAAGAAGATCCTACTTTTATGATAGCTTTACAAAGCTGGGTTGATAAAATATTATTAACTTCAGAAAACACATGATTAGATGATATTTATTTCTTATTTATATAACTTATCTAAACATTATTCTTATCAGCAACTGACGATGCGAAATCTGAGTCCGCGAAACCGGTCGTGTGTTAGTCATACTCAATAGTAACATTACACAATAATAGTAAATATTAATTTTATTAGATTAAAAATAATATGAATTTTATATTATGTTTATATATACATAAATACCTACAGGATAATTGTAATAATCATAATTAATATTATCGACTAGAAAATAAACGAAATTGAAGAACCACCATACATACATACTCGTTTGTGCAACGGACCCCGAAAATGTATAAATCTATTAGGTATTAAAGCACCTTACTATGTAAAATTAGACATTGTTGATAAGGTCTTTAAGCTGAAATAGCAATGGGCTGGTCACATAGTTGTAAGAAAGATGGTTGCCTAGATGAATGCTGAGATGGAAATTATGGAAATAATTAAGGACGAGAAAAGCATAAGGAGACTTCAGAATAGTTGAGATTGCCTAGATTCTATAACGGAAGCAGCTGATTCGTATTACTCGAGAATATATTATAATACAATAAGTACCTTCATATAGGCAGTGTGTGCCTCATCGCTGAATATGATATCATACATTATTGTGAAGAGCACACATGTAAAATAACAAATTATCTCACACGTGTTAGTTAAACTTAGTATTAATATGTTTTTAGTATTAGGTAGGCACCTAAAGAGTGGTTAATCAATTGTGAGAAAAATATCGCAATGAAAAGTAGAAATCAAGCAAATATTAAGAAATAAATATTCAACTTATAAAATAACTAGTTCTACAATATATTTATTTATTTATTTATTTACAAAAAAACACACGGCACAAGCCTTTTACATGTTTGAATACAAATTATCTAATATAAACAACAACAGTGACATAGAAAAAAACAATAAATTTATAGCACCAACAAATCAACGGTAAACAGAGAAACATTAAGAAACACAATTATGTATATGGTGAGAATAATATTCAAATTAAATAAAATTATATAGTAGTCAGTAAATTACGATAAAATATTAAGTAAGATTAATCAATGAAAGTCTAACAATTAAAAACAATACTTAATAACAAAAACAATGTAAAATGTAGTTATAACAGGAAATTAAATTAATATTTATTTAAGATATTATTGAATAAAAAATAAAATTAAAACTGAACAAAATACATTATGATATTAGAAATAATTAAATAATGAATATGACATGTATGACAAAATTGAACATGAATAATTTAAAAAAAAATAGGAATAATGTTATTATGAAATAATAATAGGATAGAATCTATTATGAAATATTAAAATTTTAAACTGCATGATAAAGGAAAATAATTATATTAAAATGATAATAATATATGGATATATAATAATATGATGTTTTGATTTAAACTTTTTTTGCTTTAAAATTTGATTTAAATAAAAGTAAACAGTGTTTTTTATTTAAATATTTATTATCTAAATTGTTTTGATTTATTTTCCATTGCATTGCTTTATTAATAAATTTAACTAAATGTATGTAGATATTTTATAAAAGTGACACTTACAGTTTTCATTTTATAGGGAAATGATGCACGAAACTCCCAACACTATGTATTGGTACCTAGGTAGTTGTTTAGTGGTCCTCTTTGTATTCACGTCTATCAAGACAACAGGCTGCCGGCAGTCTAATGAAGGATGAGTCTGCTATCAGCGATCGAATATTTTACTGGTAAAATTATATTTTCTCAATGAAAATCCTTTTACAAACGCGGTAAATTTTCAAACAATACAACAACCTACTGAACTAAGCCCACACATTACAAGTTGTCTACAGTTTTTATTGTTCAGTAATCTTGTTGAGAAGAATCTTGAATACTTTTTACACAAGAATGTGTGCTGAGGCCGGCGAGTGTGAGGTGAGGAAAGTGGAAAGGAGGGTTACGTTATTTGAAGAAGAACGACCGCTGAATGTAAACGAGTTAACATTACATTACATATTACATATATCTAATCTATCTACTAATATTTTAGTCCGTAGGTACCTATGTGTATTTTTATTTCATATCTGCACTTACAGAGCCGCTTTACCAGTTATACTTATTTACTTTCGTATCTGTCCTAAATCCCTGGAAGTGGGCTTATATATTTTGGGTTTTAAATCTGGAGTACCTACTGTATTCGAAAATAAAAAGGAGTGGTGACCATTGCTGGAGGAGACAAAGGTTCAAGACTAGCTGTCGAGCCATTGATAGTAGTGATGACTGTTCTGAGGAAATATTCATAGTGTCTTATGCTATGTACTAAGTTGATGATTGTTTTCCTCTATCTATGCCGTGTGTGAAGCTAGTGATTTTGTTGTTACATATATTAGGTATAATGACGATGTGGAGTTTATCATAATGTCTCTGTGAAGAAACTTGTTTTGTTCAAATGAGGAAAATATTGTGCGGGGCGTGTGATGGTGTCGCGAGGGAAATAAATTACAATAAGCAACCAGGCAGGCAGATGGAAGGAATACATTAAATACACGTAAAAACATTTGTACCTAAACTTAAATTTATCCTTATTTTGTGAACCTCGTACGTTTTCCACACATGCGAATGCATTAAAAGTAAATTTCTTGGATTAAATGACATTGAAAAATACACAACATGTAGTTTTAGTTTATAACACTTCCATCACTAAATATCGTGACACATCTATCACTGGATAATACGAGGTATTATGTAATTACTACTTATTATTACCTATTTATGAAAGTATGATCAATGTAAAAAGTCTAGTCCCACTACTGAATAAAGAGATATATATGTATAAGTATATATGTAACACATTATGTATGTGAGTAGGTATATATTATTTTTATTATAATCATTCATCACTTTACTAATTTCATGTAATCAACATATAGATACTCCTCTCCGTATCGTAAAAAGGAGACATTTAGGAAGCGTGGCTTACCTTATCATCACTGAATTGACAATCACAGGGTTGAAAATGTTAAATGATAAAACATTATATTTTTACGAATAGGTACCTACCTACTTGCCTTTTACAGGTACCTAATAAAATGCAAAAAAAGGTGAAAGACCCATCCCATTGAATTTGTATAGTTTTGTAATACTCAGATATTGTACAGTTGTTTTTTTATCTATCTCCACTATAAATAATTTAGAATTAGGTAGGTACCAAATTTTCCAGTATATTTTACTTCCTAAAATATTATAAAAGGTAGGTACCTCTGTAAGAGAATAACGTAAGAAATAAACATGAGATTTAAGAAACATCTGCAGTTTTTTTTTGCAATACTCGAGTAGGTACCTTTAGGGATTACGGCAAAGCAGAAAATATATTTATATATTTTTATTTATTTATTCAGATATTCACGGCCGAAGCCTTTTACATGTAAAAAAATGAGTATACATACAATACATGCATACAAAAAGTATTATTTTTTTTAAAAAAAGACAAAACAATTAATTTAATAAGAAACAAGAGTACAATTAAATAATAGAATAACGTCAACTTAGGTAAAAAAAGTTTTTTATAAAAATTTGGTCAAGAGATTTGAGAAAATTTTCTTAAAGAAAACCGAGGAGTTATGAAACATTTCAAATTCCCATACCATTCAGAAAATTCGGTAACGGGGGGGGGGGGGGGTAGAAATTGGTGAAGTAAAATTATCAAATGTTCCATATATGGAGAGTATTGTTGTGCGGCCCGGCAGGAAATCTCATTCTGTAATTTGGCCCGGCTGCCGAAAAGGTAGGCCACCCATGCATTAAATACTGAACTGATATCCCAAAAACAGAGGAGCTTTTTGGCCTCTCGAGAGACTTGGAGACATTCGCCCAAATGTTCGCCAACGTCAGAGGACCTTACATGGTACAGGAAGATGAATACACTTTATAACGAGAAAGACGTTTTAGGATTCTAACTAAGATCTTTCACAATTTGATTCATTTTTAGGTATAAAAGAACACAATATCGTTATGAATAGAACAGAATGTGACGGATGTCCATAAGTGAGAAATGTTTAGGGCATCAATGTTACTTGATACGGTACTGTAGTATGCATTAGTTTTACCAAATATTATATTATGTATTTTTTTACGATACATGTAAATAAAATGTAACAAGGCAGTACCTATTAGTGATGTAACGAATGTGTGATTGTGGATATTCGCGAATGCGAATATTTGTTGCCGACATTCGCGAATGCGAATATCGAATTTTGACTTGCTTAAATTTATACATTATTTATTTATTTATTAACAATTCACGGCGCTAGCCTTTTACATGTTATACATTTACATACATAGTTCATATGATGCATATACAAGTGTAGAATATTAAGACACAACAATCATAATAAAAAACCAAAAAAAAAAACACAAAAAAAAAGAACAACATAACCATCAGTATCACAGCATATGTTATGAATGGAAAAAAAGTCAGTGGATCACAAGTCAATTCGATAGTAGGTTATATTGTCAAATTTTCAATAAAATTTTCAATATAATTGTTAACATACATACTTACCTACGTACCTTCAAATTTAATAAAGAATGCATCTGAATTTGAAAACAAAGAGATTATGTTATCATTCTAAAGATTTTTTAAATATTATGTAAGGAAATGTGAGTAATGATTTATAATTTGATACAAAATTAAATGAGAACACGTTAAAGACAATATGGCTGTATCAGTGGATGGCAAGTAGCTTGTGGAGGAGATAGTCTGTTATATAGATGTGGGACGGGATGGGAATAGAAGGGAAGGGAATAAGGGTATCAGCGCCACCAGAGAAGGAGGAGGAATACAAAAATATAAATGTGAATGTCGTAAATTCATAAACGAGAAGAATTATTAGACTGTGTAATGGCTTCATACATCATCATATTGTGGTATGTAGGAGACGGGTCTGTGGTAGCCATAGACAGAAAGAAACAGGAACAAGCTGAAGGAAGCCAAACCGCTTATAATTGAAGGCAAAATCACATCGATCCAATTTTCATAAATGTTAACAATGAATGCACGAAAATTCCCATTTTCACTGGCTAATTCATACAATATCTTAAAATATACTTCAATTAGAATTAGAAATGTGCTGTATTCTTATGTAGGTAGGTACTCAATATTCTAGTATTGATATTACTTATAATTACTTCGACACCCCTAAAATATCAGGGACCACTTACCTGTATGATATAGACATATGTATATACAGGTAAATTATTTACAAAACAGTAGGTAGGTACTACTTATTTTTCAGGAAACATGTTTCAAACTTATTATCAATAATATTAATATTTTGTCCACTGTCCAGAAATGAGGTCAAACAACTGTTAAGCTGGTAATGGTGTATACCTATTATTAAAAATAAATGCTATTTCACTCCATACAATTAATTTGCTAATAGTCTCTTTTCTACTTATGATTAATTATTACACATCCTATACACCCGAAAGAGCCGTAAAAGGATCCCTGCAATAAAAAAAGGAAATGTCCTCAAGCCTTGTAAAATCAATGTGTTTGGTCGCAAAATTTGTTTGGTTGCGTTACGATAATGTCCTTAGAATTTTTGGTCTATATGCACGATTTTGCGCTTCTCTGCAGGTAGCGAACGTCGATCGAGAGTAGTGCTCGTTTACACATGTCAAAACGGCCAAAAATAGCTCATGACATGTATTTGTGCAGTGATTTTCAGCCGCTTCACTCGACCATGTTCTCATAATATAGGTATACACAGTGAATGGTATTAGGTACCCGAAGATTGTCAAATTTTGTTTCTTTGGCTGCTTTTACCAATGTTTTATATAATTAATGGCTCATTTTGATACAACATAATTTGATTCATTATATAGTTACTACTACTATACTACTATTATACCATCACGGCATATCCCACAAGTGGGGTAGCCAGCAGACCAGCTGCATATAAAACATGCAAGCTGACTTCTCCGTGCCAATATAAAATTAAGACATTTAGGATGGGTGGCAAACCTCATCGCCGAATTTAAGATGTAAAATGTCTTATTTTTTCGAACACCTGCCTTTTACAGGACACTCGAAAACTTACGGAGAAGAGTGGGAGACCAATTCTTTACCGGGTGCTTCACGGGATCATTATATAGACCTTTTTTTGTTAATTTTTATTATTTTGGTCGTGACTTATGAATTTGCAATGTACCTGTGTGATTGTTTTTTTTTGTTGTCTATCATACTTTTTGCTAACGTGCAAAATGCTCACGCCGTATATGGTTTAATTTAAATAAATAAATTCAGTTACCTACTGCCTGATGTTGTGGGTAAGAGGCCGAAATACAATATTTTACAGTGAGAGATTTTGGTTAGATGATTTTACTATCTTATGTATGTATATGTATTGTGTATATATATACTCGTAGAAGGCTTCAGTGATACCTACCTACTACATAATATCGTCCCTCTTCTGACTAAGAGTCATATCTGCCTAAATGTAAATTGTTCAGGAGAGCGTTTTTTGTGTTTTGCCGTGCATATTTTCGTCTCTCCTAGTTATATGATACAGTGTAAATGTATAACATTATTTTATTTGTACCTATTTTTATATATCTCAGAAACATTTTTGTGATGAAATTTTGAGGAATTAGTAGATACAACATATTTTATTTAGAATAATTCGTAAACACGACAACAAATCAGAAAGCTATTCCAGGATAACGGTAACAGTTACAGGTGTGATCTTCAGTGAGAACATGCAGGGCACATATAAGTACACATTGGTGATCATAACTCGATTTCGCCAAAAATATCAGATACGACAGTAGTTAGTCAGAAGAGGGATGATAAAATGTTGGTTTTAGGTACATAATGGATAATGAGTTGTGAGATTAGAGTTTGTAGAGGATGATGTTATTATTAAGAGGCTGGTTGGCTGGTAGGTAGGATGCACTACTATACTCCTCCTCCCCCATAAGATGCATATAGCGCTGTGCGGTGGTTTCATTATTGTATGGTGTAATGTAATAGTGTATTAAACTGCCACACCAGATTCATACGAGATTATTTACACCTTATGTGTTAACCCATAAAAAATACAGTTTTGTATTGCGGGGAATTAGTTAGCTATTTAATTATTTTAGCTTTAGATTGTCAATTGTAAGAATTGTCCTCCCACTCTTTTTGTAAGTTTTCCAGTTCCCTGTAAAGGGCAGATGTTCCTAACACATACATAACATGTATAATAATTTAACATATTATACAATTCACCGATGAGGAATGACACTTATCCTGATGGTCTTATTTTTTATTGGCATGCTTATTAAATGCAATTGGTCTGCTGGCTACCACAGTTGTGGAATGTGAGGTGATGATATAGATAGTAAAAAACAGATTGATCAATAAAAACATGTGAATTCTCCTACTTGTCTACTTATACAATAAATAAATCAAGAGTTTTAAATTTGAGTTATGACAACTAATTTTTGCAGATTTTGTGGTTTGATTCATAGTTACTATCCTAATAATTATAGCAGGTAGGTACCTACATAATAATATTGTCTCACTGTGTCACATTGTTTGTATGTATGTATACATATAATACTATATGACAAAAGCCTATATATACCTAATATAAATAATAATATTATGTATGTAGTGTCGTGTCTCTGGGTTAGAAAGCAGTTGTAAACAATCTTTGTAAACAATTGAATCCATTTTTCCGAAAACAATTCTTCATTCTTCTTTCTTTTTTTTCCGGCAAGGCACCCGATATCGAGTGAATTATGATTTATGCCGAAAACAATTAAAGTGACATAAAACTTGTTTGAATATTTGGTTGTTTTCGAAATAATTTATTCAATTATTTTATTTCTTATATGTTTTTAGTTTGTACACCAGTAGAGTTCTTAGAATAGAACAAGTCTCCCATTATTTTCTGTAAGTATTCAGGTTCAATAAGCAGGTATTCGTAAAATAAGATGTTTGATACATTAATTATTCTTCTGTATTTACGGGTTTACAGATGCGTGTTTGTTGGATACACATCCTATTAGATGGATGCAAATTAAAAAAAATATCCAGCTGCAAACATGTAAATACCGAGAAAAAAGTTTTATTTTATATGTGGTATAGGTATGTTCACACGTGGGAAATGTCGTGACGGCATAGCTAGGTAAACAAATATTTGTAGACGATAGAGATTTAATTGGATATTTTCAAAAATGCCTCGCACACCCCTACTTTACGGACCCCTGACTACAGGACATTGTGCTGCCGAGGAATTATATTGCAATAACAAAACATAACGACATTTGCGGTGCACGGTGCAGTGTGTCTCCTGTGAAATCAACACTGTTGCAGCGTGAGCAACCTCTGTGTACATACTATTTCATGTTGTGATATTATTAGATTCAGCCTACATGAAAACAATGTTTCTCGTTGCATATTCAAAATGAGGTATGTGTCGCAATATTTTAGTCTTATCTGATTTGTGATTTATTCCAACAAACACAATTATCTACATAGTTCAATTGAATTTGTCGTTATAAACATGTATCAAACTTTATTGCCTGGAAAATCATTGGCAATTGAGGAATAGATCATTCTTAAAGTTATATAAGGCTGATGACATAATTTCTGTCACAGGCAGAAATTGAACAAATGCAACCAATAAAAGAGAAGCATTGGAAAACATGGGAGACCCCATTCAGCAGTGGAGAGAAATCAGGCACATAAATATTATACAATTTATGTCATAATATGACCCATTATGAACGTGCAACGACTGTTTACAACATAATATATATATTTCCTCTGGCTGCTTCTCTTTATATATGTATGTAGATAACCATTCATAATAAATCGAGACTTTGTATCATGCATTCCTAAAGGAAGTTCACATACTAACATACTAACATATTATATATAAATATTATGTGTACACATAGATTCCTACCATATATTAATATCTATTTCATATAAGGTTGACTAGTGATCTGGTCACTACACTCGCTTTGTAATCGAGGGGTCGTAGACTCAATTCCCGGAGTTAACAGAATGTTTATGCTTGTTTTTTAGAATTGAATCAATGACAATAATTAATCTAGAAAGGATAAAATAGTAAAAGATATCCAAAGAAAAACCTTACTCAAAAAAATATTTGCTCTGTTGAGTATCTACTCAATAACAATAAGAAATTTTTAAATAATTAGTGAAATAATTTTTCAACGATAAAAATTGTCTTTTGTCTTTAATTTTAAGAACTCTGCCCATTTTTGTGCCATACTGGCACATAATAACCGGGTTAGTTGGTAGACATCGCATCTTAGCGATAAACTCGCCCTCTGTACATTGAATTGTAAAACTGATATTTATATGACACTGTTTTATTATGTAATATTGTAACCAATGTACAGTGAAGAATAAAATAAATAAATAAATAAATAACTTTTCGAATTTCGAAGAGGAAACACTATGAAAGTTCATTTTAATCTAGATAATAAAATATCATACCGAAAATTGTGATTTTTTTAACAAGATGAATGCTGTTTCATGTCGCTATTGATTTTTTTCAATTGTAGCTCTAAAACTTATTTCTGGAATTTTCCGAGTGATCTCTATAATAGACCAGCCGGGTTACAGTGAAACATCACAAATAATATATTAAATTCAGCGATGGGGTATGCCAGTCATTCTGTTTTTTTGGTATGAAGGAGACAACTTGCATGTTTATTACATGAAAGCAACCTAGTCTGCTGGTTACCCCACTTGGAGAGATGCCGTAATTTTATAGATAGATAAGTGTTAAATTGTGGCCAAATAAAATTCACTGTGATCAAAACGTAAATATAATTTTATTTGAATATTTGTTGTGGACAACCAAAATAATTATATTTTTAAACGGAATTGTATGAATATATTTTTATACAACAGGTTTTTAATTAATACCATGAGATTAGCAGGTGGTTGATCACATTGAGAGTCTCGTCTCACCGCTACTATAAATCAATATGAACCTTATCAAACCGGCAGGTAAGCAGTTTTTTTTTATTGTTCATTGTGAATAATTTTCATAACTAGTTTTACTAGATCCTTCCAAATGACAATATACTGCTAACAAGTATTGCCTACTTTTCCGCAGAAACATTATTACTGCGGCCCCGTAATGTCTACTAGGTATTCATCCATTCATAATATTGTTTATTGTTTCTTATTGTCCCTAGGCCCATATTATGGAGGCACTTGGACTCGTCATACGTACATTTTATATAATTTATCACAAATTCAAATACAATCAATCAAAGAAACAATTAAAGTTAAATAAAATATCAAATTACATCATTTTTGTAGTCACGGATGTAAAGAGTCCGGACCCACAACGTCAAATATTAATATATATAAATAATTTAATGAGGGAAAATTATTCATTTATCATTTCGTCAATTGAATAAAACGATTTATCAACCAGATACGATTTCACCCCTCTCTGGAAGATCAATACATCATCGCACTTAATTGTATCCGGAAGCTTATTGTATAGTCTTACACTTAGACATAAAAAGCTACGGTCCAACTTAGAGAGCCTGTGTTCTATTGGTCTGATTTTATGTTTTAATCGCGTATTATAATTATTTTCTAAATGTTTCTTTGCATAACATATACACTCATAAATATAGAGTGATGGCATGGTTCGTATTCATTGCTCTCTGAATACATTTCTGCAAGATTCCCTAGATTTCATGCAAAGAAGAGTTCTAATAATTGCTCTCTTTTGCAAAACAAAAATTCTTTGCCTTATATGATGACATCTCCCACACAGGAGTAGCTAGCAAACTTACTGCATTTAATAAACGACTTGTCCTCTCTGTGCCAATATAAAAAACAAAAGAATGATGTAAGTTGGCATACCTCATTACAGCTGAATTGAACATTTTAAACGTGATGTTCTACAAACGCCTGGGTATATTATACTCTCGAAAGAGAAGTGGGAAACCTATTCCAAAATTGTAACGTAATGTTTTCCTATCGGTGAATAATATATTTTTATAGAGATAATAATAGTGATACATAATCTCTGTACCGGATATTACCGGAACTACATAATATGTATGTAGGTAGATAATATTGTTTAAATCAACAATAATTATTAATAAAACTTATCTCATTATCCATTATCTTGTTCCTCTCATATTAATCTAGAATGTACTTTAGATACCAATGTTGCAACTACATATGTAGGTGCAATCAATTGCTATTGTATATTTCAGACTCATACTTGTAGGTACCTGTACTATTCACCTCCAAATTTTCCAACTGCCGATTGCCCTCAGACCTGAGGGAGAGCCAGTCCATCACCCCTTTTAGATCCAAGATGAAAACACTGCTGTACAAAACGGCGCATGATAAATAAGTTGTCTAGTTATTATTATTATTACAGGAGAAATCACGGTGTTCTTGGGATGGTCATGGATCATTAAACGGCGCCATATACCAATTGTCCAATTATTATTATTATACTCTAAATTAACATATTAGGTAGGTACCTATATATGTATCTCATGTCACAATAATAGATATTAAGTATATGTAGACACCTAATAAAATAAGAATAACCTAAATAACATTGAAACATTTTTAGTACTTACTACCATGGATGGACGCGTGTTGAGTAAGAGAAATCAGCGTACGTGTTTACTAAATTTCATGAATGTCTCCACATAAAAGTATGTAGGGTGTATGTATTGTATGTATGTATATGATGTTTGTTTCTTACTTTCTGTCTAACCCACTTGGGATACATCGTGAGGTTATTTTATTTATTATATTTATCAAAATGTTTTGTAATATCCGCAAACTCTATTGGCCAAATATTGATGAATTATGTTATTTTATAAAATGTGCTAGGTATATGATTGTTTGTTTGCTTCGTAAATAAAGAAATGAAATACAGTTACTACATACTGTACTATATGTAGGTAGGTATATAGAATATTATTGCATGAGTGATGTATTATTATATTTTCCTCTGTAATCCCTCATGGGAGTGCAGAGAGGCTGCTAGGAGTAGGTACATATTATATAATATAGACGGGGTGGCCGCAGTATTGATTGCACATATTATATTGATGCAATAAACAGAATACGCAATGTAAACATTAATTGTAAAACATAATAATAGGTAATTGTATTTCCGACATTGCAAACACTACATACATACATACATACTCATATTAGGTATACATGTGCTATATGTAGGACAGGAATTGTCAAATCTTGACATCTTGAGTGTGGTTATTAAGATTTTGGGACTTGATTTATACATATATCCCGTGGAGCACCCGGTACAGAATTGGTCTCCCACTCTTCTCCGTAAGTTTTTGGGTATCTTGTAAAAGGCAGGTGTTCGAAACAATTAAGACAATTTACATCTTAAATTCAGCGATGAGGTTTGCCACCCATCTTGAATGTCTTATATATATATATATGGACAATTTGTAAAGCGCCGTTTACTCATAACATGACCTCAAGGGCGCCGTTTATCGTATCCATCACCCTTGATTTTATATTGGCACAGAGAGGAAAGCTTGCATGTTTCTTACATGCAGCTGGTCTGCTGGTTACCCCGCTTGTGGGATATATCGTGATGGTACTTGTAGATAGTAGTAGTAGCATACATAAGGGGTGTAGAAGCAAAGTCACACTGACTCTATATAGAACATTGAAACTGAGAAAACAGCACATTTCTATTTCTACTTGAAGTGTTTTAGATATGAAATGTGCTTTTAGAATTGATTAACATGAGGGTAGAGGGGATTTCGATGTATTGATTGAATATTTCTTAATTCATCAGTGTCGGATGCGAATAATGTTCCCTGCGCAAAAAAGCTGAGGATAAAACGAATTCCTCCAAACGCTTTTGAAAACCCAGTAGGTACCTACTGCTGATAGTATTAATTAACTACATATGTACTTGCAAACTGGCTGGGGATCCCACCTTCCCAAAAAAATGAAATTAATCCAATGAAATTTTTATTAACGATATTATTAAAAAATAGTATTCGTTAAAAGTTAATAACAATTTTAACGGAATTTAATCAACTCGTTAATCCGTTAATAGTTAATGGCTAACTTTGGCAGGAGGTTATGTGTAGTTGATATTATATATGCATTAATTTAGTTAAAAATATGTCTATACATCATACTATTTACACTCAATATCATATTATTATGCGGGACTGCATTTCTAAGAATACATACAAATGTAAACAGACAACAGTAATATCTGATGGAATTTCATAGCTTTACAAAATAATTTCTCTTTAGTTCCGCGCCCTTGAGATAGATGCTCAATTAAACGGCGCCGAATAAATCATTCGACATAGATGTAGATACACAATTGAATATGTATGCAACATTTATCTATGTACACCATCTCGACACCTCCCACTCACAGGCGGTGTGACCAGTGAAACAATACCGTATATAATGAACATACAAGTTGCAATTCGACATAGATGTAGATACACAATTGGATATGTATGCAACATTTATCTATGTACACCATCTCGACACCTCCCACTCACAGGCGGTGTGACCAGTGAAACAATACCGTATATAATGAACATACAAGTTGCAATTTTTTGTCACTAAAAAAAAAACAAGATATTCAGAATGGGTGGCTGGCCACATATTTTACAAAGTACTATAATCCTTTTACAGGATACTCGAATACTTACAGAACAAAGCCGGAGAGCTATTCTATTCTACTGACTTCACTGCTATAAACACAAACTAACCAATATGAATTTAAATTCAAATTACTTTTTTTGACTCACAATTCCTTGACTTGGTCCTTAATTAGTTTAGTTTTTGGTTTCCACTTTTCCCCGTCCTCTGTCGTTTTTCAGTCCAACATTTATTATGTGTGACAGCGCATGTCTCACATCACTTGTTGTGAGACATGCGCTGTGAGACATGTAGATGTTTCTTGGTCGACCTCTACAATTCCTGCCTAAATTACTAAATTAATAAAATAAAGTGAATTTATAATTTTATGTTATGGATGTTACTGTAATCTTAAAGTGAAGAATGCTATGTCATTGTTTCTTTTATATGAACAGTAATTCTTTTCTGTTTGATATTTTGGGCTTTCTTCGTCTTATTCTAAGCTTTTTGGTTCACTTTAGATCTATGAAGATTGGTCTTTCTAAAGAAAACTTTTTGTTTCTTTGTAAAGACAAGTAGTCAGGAAAAAGAAGAATTGATGAAATATATAGAACTCTGTACAGGAACTCAGAAATACAATATCATCAATCATCGTTTTACAATAAAGAGCACGGAAGCGACAATCTACAACAACTTTATTATTATTTGAAAAGCTCTCTGTTATCTATACATAATAATATGTATAGGAATTCTCAATTTACTTAGTTTGGGTCTAACTCGATCTATGTAAATTGTCTATGAATGTTATATTATTGTGTTTTAAAACATCACGGTATTTTCCATGAAGAGGGTACCTGATGATAGGTTTTCAAGTAAAATATCACGAATTTGACATCAAATGTGAATTTAACACATGAAACTACCATCTAAGGTTTAGAAAAGACAACGTTACCTTATTCGGTAGTGCCCTTGACGTGATTTGAACCCACAACCCATCCTTTTCGCGAGGTATGCTTTGTCCAATAAAGATACCGGGCATATGTTAAATTTACATAATTATATAACCTCATACAATGGTTAATTGTTAAAATAACATCGATGGCATTTAATATCTTCAGCTATGAAAAAATCACAGTATAAAACACAAAGAAAATACATAATCAGCATCATTTCAACTCTAATTGTTGCACCCTCACTGCGTTGCTTTGTATCGAGAGGTAGGTACTGTATGAAAAAAATATAATTAGTCTTGCTACGAGTATCATGTATCATGTATACGAGTGTCCTTACAAGAAGACAACAATTTTTAAAATGTGAAAAAGTATCTTAGAGTTGGTCAATATGTTTATAGGAGATTGTTATTATAAAGTAGGTACATCACCATGAAATAATAATCACCTCGTAACAACAAAAATAACATCTTGTTTATAAAATATTTAAAAGAGCTATGGAATATACTTTTATACAATTCATCACAATGTTGATTTTCGAACTTGATTTTCCTTCATTTGTTTATTATCTTTTGTCTATTGTTCTTTGTACATTTTCACGCGAACATAATTATCATAATAATTAAGTTACTTCAGATGATAGATTTCTCAGGCCCAGCATTTAAATATGCCCTTAGGGTGATAGTTATTATATAGTCTACCATTAAGTAATTTATATTTTTTATTCTGTGAACTTTATGCTTTTTTGATTTCATATACTAACAACACTACGTTTGAAAGCAATTGTTTGATTGTAGAAATGTGAACACCAAGAAAAGTGTATTTAGTTTTAAGACTTATCAAAAAGTTTTAAGCCATTTTATTTTAGTCCTAAGGGGCGTTTACATTTGTTTACTTTCAGTGATCACTCTGCAATCAATAAAAGTCAACTATGAAAAAACTATAGGTATGTCTTGTTGCATTAATAACTTATTACTATAAACTTCCACTATGAACCGTCAGGCGCAAATTAAACATTAAAGATATGCAGTTTATAATAACAACAAACACTTTACCATAATAAGAGTCGTCCTAAGATCATATTGAAATATCGGTCCTCAGGATAAGAGAATGTAGGTATCTACCTACCTAATACTAGATGTAGTCTATATTCGTTATCAGTTATTTTAGAAGGATTAACTATGTAACAGTTACGAGACATTTTGAATGTTTTTAAATATTCTACAATGCACATCCGTTACTTGATTTTTTAAAATCGCGATCGATTTCGTGCTTAAAACATAAAGTCATACCGAACTATGTGAATTTAAAATCAAATCATCATACATCAACCGCGAATAAAATAGTGAATAGTGCTAAAGTGATGTGGGTTAAGGACGAATTAAAATCTTGGTTTTGTAATAAAGATCCCACAGAACCCTTGCAAAAAAATGGAGTGTACACACTTAAGTGTGATGACTGCGATGCTACATATATAGGTATGACAAAAAGAAATTTTAAAACTAGACTTAGAGAGCACGAACTTTGCCTTAAAAATAGTAATTATTCTGAGTTCGCGAATCATATAATTGAATTTGATCACAATTTCGTAAAAACACTAAACTATTGTTTTCAATTATTTTGTTTTTGTAGATGTTTTAACAAAAATATTAGTCAGTATTATCTCGCTCGTCAATGGTAAAGGTTTACCGAAATCGATCGCGATTTTAAAAAATCAAGTAACGGATGTGCATTGTAGAATAGTCTATATTCAATAATAATGTAATTTAGGTAGGTACCTATATATATCTAAATTTTTTGCAAATAACATAATTTTAACTTTATGTGTTTATTAAAATACTACGATACGATATTCTTGTAATATACTAAGAAAATACCTATTTGTTTAAGTATAGGTAGCTATAATGCACGAAAAATAGTTTATGAAAATGTGTTAACCTTGTTAATATTAAGTGTGTATCTTTATTTAATATCATCACAGCAAATCCCACAAATAGGGTAGCCAGTATATTTACTGCACGTGATAAACATGCTAGCCATCGTTTGCGTGCCATTTAAATAAAGATATAGGTGGCTACCTCATCGGTGAATTGACTGTTTTTACAGGTTTCCCTAAACTTATATTAAAAAGTGGGAGACCGTATTAAGTGAATTAGGTATATACCTACATACCTTTAATATATTTCTCAATTTATTATTGTATATGGCGAGATGTTAATATTAAATTTGTCGTTTATTTTATAGATGAATTTTACAATATTTTGTCACTTTGTTTGGATACCGCGACATCTGTATGATAAGTCTGTAATTATTTTATTTAATGTTTTTCCAAATATCCGACATCACATTCACATGTCTTTGTGTACTCATACAGTTTACAGTTGATCATGTGATGGAAGATCGAGGTAATGTAACGATCTAACTTGACTTCTAACTCTACATACATACCTGACTGATATTATCTACTAGGAAATTAATACTATAACTAGTTTTGCCTAGCCAACTTACTCGTAATTTTTTTTTAATATTATTAGTGGTCTGTCAGGTACCCCCGAAGTCAGCTACGACTTCACAATCTAATCTCCATACACTTTTTGGTTAATTGGAGAATTAATAAAATAAAGTCACCTTCTGCTGATTCATTTTATCCTCATAGAGTGAACACACTTACGTAAGTTTTCGAGTGTTCTGTAACAGGCAGGTGTTTGAAAGTAGAAATTAACTGTAAGTACTATCTCCCTATCTATCTATACCCTCAAGTCGTATCCCAAGTGGAGTAGGCAGAGAGAACGGAACGTCATATAGATCTGTCCTTGCACTCTTCTTTCGCTACTTCCTCATTCATACAATTTGACATACACGCAGTCGATTTCTCCTGACTAACATACGACCGTCTTTGAGAATTTGATCTACGTGATCAAGCCACGCGGTTCTCATACGACTGCGCTTCCACACACCCCCTCTCTAAGTACTATCCTCATTGTATATTATTTCAGTTCACAAAAATAGGTTGAATTTATTAATTGGGTGTTGTGTACGAGGATCGTCTCATGTCATCGCTTCAGATGCAAAAGTTGTAATAAAAATATCACATGATATACTACATGCTGGTATATCAGCTGATATACCAGCATGTAGTATATCATGTGATATTGTACCAAAGGAAACCATCGCCTAATTAGATAGGCACTGAAATCAGTATTGAGTGAGTGAATATGTCGTTATTAACTTGAACTGATTTAGTATTATTTGTGTATTGAGGTTACAGAGGAAATACATATAAATAAAATTAAATTAAGAGGCAACTAAATGATTTGATAATCAGACAACACACGTACACATTACAATATGAATACTAACTAACATATGTAATATAATGAGAAACTTAATAAGAGAAAGAAGATCTATTGTCCTATACGAGAACATATTTATTTATAACTTTTAGTATTCAGTTGAGGTAGGGTTCCATAATCATAATTATAATTAAGATTAGTGTAAGATATTATATGTATCTACGACTTACCTTTACTTTGAGAAATTGAAAAAAAAATAGCCACAATGCAATAAGCTCGAATGAATGTATTATTATCATTTTTATTAACAAAACACTAAGATTTTCTGAACGTATATATTTATTTTGCGGAAAAAAGGGGTCTACGACTTCTGACATATTCAGTTGTGAGGTGGGTCTCTATACATGAATGCTTTCTTAGAATACGGACATGAAATAAATCTCTTGTATTCATTTCATGATTTTTTGTGTGTTAACTATCTGATATGAGTAGATGCATTTTATCAAAATTTTATGTGTACTTCAGTACTGCAATATTATCACGATCATCTATTTTAAATAAGAAATATGTATTAACAAAGAGTATTTGAAACATTTGTATTTATTAATTTTAAAAATATGAATTAATTAAATTTATCAGCAAATAAATAGCAATAAAAAATTTGAATTCTCAGTTGTGATAAAATGCAATTGGCGAATAAAATGATCTTAATGATTATATACAAATTACATGGCACATTAAATCGTTTTGTGGATAATAAAATTATATTAAGTGACGTAACATGTGCGTAAAATTAGTACTATGAAAATATTCCTAAGAATTTTATAAAACGAGAATTATATATTGTAGAAATGATGTGACGATTTGTTAATAGTTATCACTTCGATGTTTTCTGTGACAGTCTTATAAATAAATCTACAATAAAACAGAGTAATAAAGTGTTGCAGTGTTATTGCGATTATCTCAGAAAGAAATTATTCTATAAATAAATATTTAATTTTATTACGTTTGTGAAAAAAAATGTAAAAATAATAATGATACAAATAATCCACACACGCTACACACATAATATGTAGGTATTTGTAGATATAATTATTATTGATTTATTTTTTATAATCAAATCTTAGTGTTCTATTGATAGACGGAAATATTGGCGCGTATTATGGACATCGCATACATCATATTTAAAGCTGGTCGAAAATGATTTTTTTAAATATTATTTTTATTTATTTTTTATTTTATTTTAACAAATAAACGGCTTATGCCTTTTACAAACTTACACATTATTATACATAGCGTGATGATTAATGTATTGACGAATTAATTAATTTCTATTTAAATCTATCTAAATATATATAAAAGAAAGTCGGGTTAGTTACACCATTTATAACTCAAGAATGGCTGTACCGATTTGAATGATCTCTCATTTGTTGGATTCTTCTCCGTCCCGAATAGCCGATGGGCTATTCAAATATCTTACAAATTCACGGGAAGAAAAATTACGAAGAATATTATTTACGCCATACATTTTTAATTTCAATAAATAATATGGAGAATTATACGAAATCAAACATCTGTGGTTCTCAAATTTCAATTTTGAATAAATCATGGATAAGATTTTATATAAATACATATAAAATGAATAGGTATCTACCTAAAAAAATAAATTAGTATCTACCTACATAATTATATTACGTACAGCAGATAATTCATAAACAAATCTGAGTTAAGTAGGTATAATTGTTCAACATAAATGTTTTATTTTTTACACTTTACGATGACACACTTGGACAATTATAATATTTGTAAAGAAATTAAAAATATTAATCACTTATTGATTGTCAGGCGGTACAAAGTTCGCTAGGTCCGCTAGTTCTATAATAAAAATACACAAAAAGTTTTCAGATGTACCGTTAACATCCGTTATAGACCGTTATATTTTGTAGGGAGAGGTGAGAACTTGCACAAGTATACATTAAAGGTACTAGTATTTTGGAAAAGCGCCGAACAACCTTTCTTTGTATTAGCTCCGAATTTTTTTATCACTGGGGACCTTCTTCTTTTATTTTTTATCTCCTGAAATTAACTGTATTTTAAATTAACGATTAATGAAATTCAATTTTCCATTGAGTTAATGTTTTGATTAACGGAACGGTTAAAAAAAAAACAAAAATAAAAACACTGACAATAATTAGGAGCGAATGGGTAGGTAGATAAAAACAATAATGATCATAAAAATTAAGTTGCGTCGTTGCTTCTGCATGAAACTGAAAAATATAGCTTTCACATATTGTACCTAATAGTAGGTAAAGATCGCCATATGAAATGTTGTGTGTAGGTTAGTATATAGACATATTATAAAGACAATATTATAATGATGGTGGAATTCAGAATAATTGATTCAATGAGAAGTACTTATTAATAGTTTGTAAGAGAGTGTAACGTGAAGAGATGACACAGGATGACTGATGAAGCGCATGCGATGAAGATGGCCTCATCCACCGCCTGAGAGGTACCGTGGAAAATTGCATCCGACGCCGAAAAATTTCCTCCTCAATTCGACAGTAGTTGTCCGCTGTACAGCGCTCCGCTGAGACGTCTCTTAGAGTACGAGTGTATAACGCCCGCCTACCCGCCCGCCCGTCGTGTGTATCGCGCGTGAATTGTTTTTCACTAAAATTTTCACGAAAACTTCTCTTTAGAAAGTTGAAAGTTTCAGCAAATTCTTAGAGTTGCTGTATACAATTGTGATTTTCACCAAGTAGATGTGTATTGTATTCTCTTTATTGTCTTCGATTTAAAGTTTTCCTATTAACTTTCTCCATCGCATTGGTTTTCTATGAAAAACTTTTGTTTACTGATTATTATATTAATTAATGTTTATTAATATTATTTATAGTGTCAACAGTGAACAGTGGTGAGTGTGCTAGTTTTATTAGCATAAGTTCTGAAAAGTTTTCTCAATACCCGATTGGTTTGAGTGATTTTAGAAACTTGTCACTACACTTTGTATAGAGAATCAAAGCTTTGGGAATTGGATGTCGGCGAGCTTTGAACATTTTGAAAAGAAGTAAGAAATAAAAGAGTGGTAAGTTCTTATTTCATATTTTAATTTTTCTACGAGAAAATTATTGAAGTAATTGAACATTGTGGATGTATTATTTTTGGATATAGAAAAAAAATCAATAGAATTGAATTTTTAATGAAAATCAACAAAACCTGTTTAAGTTTTACTATGTCTTATGCAATACAAAACCAGTTGCCTGGTTTCGACTTACTAAATCATTTTCAGACGGATTTTAACAATTTTATGAAATTGTATCAAACTATTTGTTTATTGTTACAAATCATTATCATAGCTTATTGTAAAAATTGCTCATGTATTATAAGAGCTCTTTATACAATATTTAAGTTAAAACTTCCCTTTCTTTATTTTCAAAAGCTCAAGGAAATAAATTAAATTGTACAAAAATAATAAGATCCACGTAAATGTATTACGGCGTAGTATTACCTCCATGTGTTAAAAATAAATAAGATTTGAAAAGCTAGTTTTCTCTAAAACAATTAGGTGCTTATAAGGTAAGAAAGGTATAAGTTATATTATTATTATTCAATATTTCACCTGTTGAAATAAATCACATTTATTATCAAAACAAATAACATTTTTTATGAACTTTTATAGGTATCTAAATTATTGATATCACAAAAGGTCAATGATTTTTTACAGTAGTTGTTTTGACAGACAACTCAAATTATTGACGTAGTTTATTGTATATATAATATAATATTTATTTGTTTACTGGCGCCATTTATGTAGATGGGAGATCGCGATCCATTTAGGATCTGAAATATGAGATCCCAAAAGATGGTTTTATCTACGGTTTGCAAAGTGTTTCTCGAATGGTGAACCTTATACCGTGACAGTGAGAAAGATGGAATTGGTGAACGTTGTCCATGCACACTGAAAGTGATAACTTAAGCCAGTTTAGACTAAATTTGTAAGCGTTGGGAGGCGTTTCTCACTTCTTCCGATTAGAGTTTGCACAATGTTTCATTTTGTAAACATGCTTATGGCTTATCCAATCAAGACATCTGATATATTTATTGATTAATTGAATGGCTAAAATATCTCATACTTTAAAAAAAAATACAAACATGTGATAAATTTAAAAAATGACGAAAATACTACCAACAAAACTAATGTAAAGATTAATCCTAAAATATATTAAAAGATGCACAAAGAAAAGCAGTGAAAAACAATAAAAAAATAACAATAGATACTTTGCCTACAGCTTTCAACAATATGAACAGAATTTGGAGGGCGTCTAGACTCAGTGTCAGGAAGAAATTCAGCCTGTTCAATGCCTGTATTTTATATCCCAATACTTCTATAAAGCAGTGAGTCTCGGCATCTAACCAAACCTCAAGAGCGGCAGATAATAAGTTTCGAAAATAAATGTTTTACAAGGATTTAGGTTGTTAGGTGATATGAGCATGTCACAAATTATACTGTGCACCAGCGCATTCAACAAAGATGTAGTATCTAAAATACAGGAGGGACAATAGCCTTGGTTGGGTCATGTTTTGAGCATGTCAGTGGGCCTAGTCAAAGCACATTTTAGCGTTACGTTTTCATTTCGTTTTCGTTCAAACGTGGACGACGTTGCGAGAATGCGTCAATTTTCGTAGCCACTTGTGTATTTTAGCTACGAAAATTGACGCGTTCTCGCAACGTCGTCCACGTTTGAACGAAAACGTAACGCTAAAATGTGTTTTGACTAGGCCCACAGGTGATCGTAAAGAAAAAGCACTGTTCTTTTGTTCACAAGGGTTCTGACAGCCCGGACGTCCCTCTTTCACAATACATCGTTCCTTTGACAACGATATCTTAGCAGGAATCTCGTGGGAAGAGGTGAATCAGTTGGCGCAGAGACGCTCTGAATGGAGGAGAATGGTTACTGCCCTGTGCTCCCAAGAGGAGCCTTGAAGGGCGAGATGATGACTTTAGTAAAATAAGTTTATCTTGATATGTGATTTAGCAAACATTGAATATTATGCAAAATGTTTTTGCGTTTAACTTTAATTATATATGTAGGAACATATGTAGTTATGTTTGTATAATTAAATATTATTTGTAATTACTGCAAGAGATAACACTATGACTTATCACGAGGTGTTGGTTTTATGATAGCGACGAGAGAATATTATAGAGAGTCGAAAGATGTTATAAAATACATACAAATAGGTAGTTACTTAACAAAAATAAAACAAAAAATAAATATATCAATCGAAAATATAAATAAACACATTTAAAACAGATATTTAGGTTTTATATTATAATATCTTCATTAATTAATTCTATTATGTTGATAAAATATTCGCATAAATAAATGTATCCGTCCATAAGTGCATGTAGGAAAATATACAAACTATGTATTCTCTTCGTTTGGATTCAGGATGGGTGGCATACACTATCGCTGAATTGAAGATGTTAAATGTCTTTGAAGGGATGTTTTTACTCACACCTGCCTTTTAGAGGACGTTCGAAAACTCACATAAAAAAAATGGGATGCCTTTATTTACCGGGGACTCCTCTGCGTATATCTAAATACTTATATCTATCATACAAAATACCTTGGGCAACATTACATAGGTACTGTCCCATTATTGAATAAATGGCATTTGCAAATAATCATTAAGAAAAAATACGAGAAGAAATTCCATTTGGAATGTCATTTATGTGTAATATATACAAAAAAATCTAATACGGAAACAATAAACATTCCTTTTATTCTATTCTATTTGTCTTAGATTATCCGGTGGTAGGTACCTACCTAATAGGGTGAATAGGAATTTGGTGAACTCGTCTCTCGATACTAATGATTTTTTTTAAGTTAGTAATTATTGTGGTTATGAGTATCGCAGGCATGGGTAAATGTTTTGTATATAATTTCTTTGTTTTGGTACACAAAGTTTCTTCTGTTAAATTTTTTCTATTATTTTCTATTTAAATCTTCATTGCAAGCAATACCTTATTTTTATTTATTTTCTATTGTAATATAATTTAGAGAAAGTGAAATATAATTAAACAAAATGTAATATGCTGTTGTAATATTGTAAAAGGTGATTGAATGAATAAATAAATAAATAAATAAATGTTTAATCTATTACTCGAAATGCATCATTCTTATATTCAATATCTTGAATTCAGCTGTGATATCACCCTTTTATTTGTTCACTCTTGACTGTATATTGTATTGATCATAATGAATTTGTACAATTTTGTTTACAAGTGCATCCAAATTAAATACAATCAATGTACAGAGGGCGAGTTTATCGTAATGGCGCGATCCTGTGTCTTAACTTGTATTGTCACAAAGAAGACAACGTGCAGGTTTGATAATGCAGTTATCACTTGTGAGATATTGATGGTCCACCAATTCAGATAGAATGTTTCTAATGTTTTATTTCGATACTAAAGTATATACCTAAATAATCATTTTCACATCAACATTTATAAATATTGAATGATCTTCATTTAAGCTTTAATCTATTGAAAATGACATTTGACTGGATTTTTCACATAGAATATCTATAAGAAAATTATTTGCATCAAGCAATAGATTGTTCAAACTTCTTTTGAGGAATATTTTTGTCACGATTTTTGATCCAAAGGCAGCTGTTATTGTAATAAATTAATGATCTAGAAGATATAACTCAGATAAATAGGTAAGCCTTGACCGCCTCAAAACATAAAAGTATTTTATATCATGAAATCAAAAGAAACAAATTGGCATTTATAGCACACATTTATTTCAGGAGAGACCGACTACATGTACATTATCAAACAATAATATTACTCCCGTAACTGTATATTGAAGGTGTGACTTTCTAGTACCTACATGTGTATATTTATGTATGTGTCCTCTGTATAAGATTCACGCTAGACTATTTACCATTGTGATATTAAATATGCACATAATAATATTACGGAGACATTGCACACATGAGCGTATCTACCCAGAGGGGTCCTTGCCCCTCCTACGTGCTCAACATTAGGATCAAAGTATAGAAAAATAGTTCTCAAGTATGGAATATTGGTATCAAAGCGGGCAGCTACCCACTCCCAAAATAAAATCTTTATTTAAAATCGGTATAAATATTATTTTCTCAAACTCGTTGACCAAATCGAGAAAGACGGGATCTTAAAAACTCAGAAGTAAAAGATCTGAAAGATTATTAAAAAAGTCTCGCTAAAACATAGCACCAATTTTTAGAGGAAGGCTACCTCTTAAAAAAAAGTAATGCTCATCTCTGATATGGGTTTCTGTAGTTACTCCAATATCGTCAAAAGGCAAATGCTGTAGATGTGTTTCTTAAAAATCGGTCCACAACGTTACTCTATCTCAATCATTTGTTACCACTGTGTCATTACCACTATTGTATTGCTATCCATTAACACGCTATATAATTATGTACATTCGTCACCAACTTGTAATTTCTCTACTTTAGGCTAGTCTGATGATGAGAGCGGAAGCTCTTGAAAGTTGTAATTTCTCTACTTTAGGCTAGTCTGATGATGAGAGCGGAAGCTCTTGAAAGTTGTAATTTATCTACTTTAGGCTAGTCTGATGATGAGAGCGGAAGCTCATGAAAGTTGTAATTTCTCTACTTTAGGCTAGTCTGATGATGAGAGCGGAAGCTCTTGAAAGTTGGCTGATAGGTACTAAATAAGTGTTTTATTTAAAATAATTTAAGACGAACATACACCAAGAACCGTCGGTCAAAAACATCGATATTAATAATTAAAAAAAATATTTAGCGTGCTGAAATTTTTGATGTGAACAACAAAATTTTGCAAAGATATACTGCCCACCCCTTGTAGAAAAAAACCTGGGGACGTACGTCTTTGACTGCACATAACATTATTATAATAATATGTAGGTATGTACGTATGTAGTATTCTGGTAGACTTGATGCACGATATGATAACTGCGTGAGCATCTCTTCAGTGGTGATAATTTAATTGACATATGATATAAATATAATTCGGTATAGGACGTTGACACATTAGCATATCTAATATATAAAAAAAACATTTTAAATATTAAACGCGAAATCATATTATTATTATTTGTTAGTGTAGTCAAATATGAAATAAACTATAAAAATATTTGCATATAAAATGAAAACATCTCATTCAACAGGTTTGTTTTATATACCAACTTGTCATTAGTTTCGTTTCTATTTTAATATAATACATTAATTATATACTTTCCAAATTTTTAAGATAACTACCATTTTTCTGCTTCAACTTAAAATGATTGAACGAATTTAGTGTGTGGAGATGGTTGAATAGAAATACAAATTGATAATGTCCTTGTAAGACGAAAGACGTTTCTCTAAATAAAAAAGCAATATCATCATAATCATCATCGTCCTCAACGCTCCTCTCGGGAGCACAGGGCAGAAACCAGCCTCCTCCATTCAGAGCGTCTCTGTGCCAATTGCGTCACCTCTTCCCACGACATTCCTTGCGCTCTGATATCGTTGTCATAGGAACGGTGTATTGTGAAAGAGGGACGCCCGGGCTGACGGAAACCCTGCGGACGGAAGAACAGTGCTCTTTTTGGCCAACTATCATTAGGCATTCTCAAAACATGTCCCAGCCAGGACCATCGTCTCTCCTGTATTACGGAGATTACAGGTCTCTGCTGAGTGCGCCGGCGCACAGCATCATTTGTAACATGTTCATATCATTTGACATCCAAAATCCTTCTAAGACACTTGTTTTCAAAGCTTAGTATCTTCCGCTCTTGAGCCTTGGTTAAGTGCCAAGACTCACAGCCATATAGAAAGATTGGGATGATGCACGCATTGAACAAGCGACATTTTGTCCTGATGCTGAGTCCAGACGCCTTCCAAACTTTGTTCATTTTATTGAAAGCCCCGCTAGCTGCTCCTATGCGGATTGGTAATTCCGACCGGAGATCACCCTCTGGCGTTAAGGTTGCTCCCAGGTACCTGAATTTGCTAACCTGAGATATTTGGGATTTACCAACCAATAATTAGTGGTTAACCAACCAATAATAATTAACAACCAATAATGGGAATTACCAAGCAATATAGAAGAAAAATAATTATTTTTTACATGAAAGAAATTTAATTTTGAGAAAATGTTGAACTGGAGACATTTTAAAATGTTGGTAAATAAGTGAAATATTTGTAATATGAAGTATACCTACTCGTATAGCTATGTATCAAGTTTGCACAGTGAATCTGTTCTGGTTTACAAAATACAACATAATATTACAATGTAGCATATTTAGATTATTAATGAACTAACTTAGGTCATCGTACCTGGTTAAAAATAAGGAATTAAATTTTATATTCATAAGCAGAGTCACACTTGTTCATAAAGAAAGCTTCTAGAATTAAGAAACCATTTTTAGTTTGCATTATAATTCGTCATCTATAATTAATTAAGTTATTACACTTCGAACATAAGGACACTTATTATTTTACCTACTTAGGTTCTTGTGAAGATTTTAATTATTTTTTTGTCAGCATTTATCCTTGAAATATATATATATATAGTATGTACTAGATCAATGGTATTTATTTATTTAAAATCTAAAATGAATTTATGTAAATAAAATACAAGGAAGTATAAATGTAACTTTACTTATTAATAATATTAATTACTTTTGAATTAACCAGCGACACAACACATCAAAATTACAAGCTAAATAATTAATAAACTGTGTGATAATCTGTTTCCGTGTGTTTTGTTTATTACGAAGATTTTTAGAATTAGTAGAGTGTCTACTTATTAACCTATAGATATTCGAGAGACAAGTATTGTAAACTAAGATTTTACATTTACCTTCGTAGGTCTAATTGGTCAAAATATTTTACATGTTTATAATAGATGAATCTTGATTTGAAATAAGCCCAAACACATCCCAAATATTAACCTAAATAATATGCTTTTATGAAGTTGGAGTAGGTCGGCAGAGAGGGAATCGAACCCTGGAGCTCTCGATTGAAAGACAAAGACTCCAGGCTACTGTACATTATGTATAATGTTATATAGAGTAATTGAATAGCAATACTAGAATGGATTGTAGAATGATATGAAATAATTTCAATATATTGAATTTGCATTCATAAATAATTCTAGCACGATTGTGAATGGAAAATAATAGGTAGGTATATGATTTCCATATTGGGGAATCCATCTGACATTTTCTGATACAGTTTCGTAGTAAATGAATGGAGTCGTAACACAAATATTGTATGTAAATATAATTCAAGTAAACATAATATTATAATCAAATAATAGCTCCTCGTATAAGATGGGTTCAGAATTGAATAAGTATCTACGCAAAATCTATTTTGTTATACGACATTGCCAACATGACAGAATAGGTGATTTTAAACTGGTTTAATTTGGATTTAATAAAAAAAACTCGTAAATATTTTTTATCAAGTTCTTCCACATACTATTAGGAATGTTTATAAATATTATGATAGCTTGCCTTGGAGTCCCCGCCAAAGAAGAGTAGGTGTTAGACTCTTTTTTGTAGGTTTTCGAGTGTCCCATAAACAGCAGATATTCGTCAAAAATTACGGATAAAACGTTTAACATCTTTAATTCAACGATGAAGCTAGTGTACTACTAATCCTGAATCTTTCTTTTTAATAGTCACAGAAAGGACACCTTGCATGTTTATTGCATTCAATTTATCTGCTAGCTACCCCACTTGTGGGAGATTTTATAATAATGTGGATGGTGGGTGGATTAAAAAACCTTAAAGTAGGCAGTGTTTGAGAATTTCCTCGAGAATAATGAGGTTTAAATTCAGCTGCCAGCGTAAGTTCGACATTCGACAATTGTTAAACATAGTTTTTGAATTTGACTGAATTTTCCACGCCTTTATGAGTGAAGATATTATTAAGAATATTTCTCAACAAACCCTTCATCTGCACAACCAACATACTGTCCCAACTTCCTATAGTAGGAAACAAGAAAGGTGTTCCGAAGCTTACAAATCGGTTTTGGCTGGTTTAAGTGCGCTTCACCCATGGTACGTTCGCCAATCCTACTAATTCTTTTTCCGAACCCTTGTGTTCGTCATGTGTTGAGCGTACATGTCAACAAATAGCGACTACCTAAAAAGGAATATGTGATCGGTAATCGTACCATGATTAAAGTGCACTTAAACCAGCCGAAGCCGATTCGTAAGCATCGAAACACTTTTCTTGTTTACTACTAAAGGGAGTTTGCACAACATGTTAGAAGTGGTGTCTGTTGAATAATGTTCTTAGTTTCTATAATTATATTATTTACCTATAGTAACTTATTGTGAATCTAGTCCCTAACATCGTTATTTCAAACATCTCTGCTGACCACTCTGTGCGTAATATAATTTATAATCTAAATTATTCGCAAACGAATGAATAGCCTTGCAAAAAAATCATATTTTTGATAAACTATCAATGTATCCATTTAAATTCATGGATCACTGAATTGCTCAGCGATGCGAAATCATTTTAATTTAGGCACATCAAGATTACAAAATACATATACTATTATTTGTATTTAAAATCAAACAATCTATATACAAAACAGCCGAATAATAATAATATTATGTCGACAAGGTAGAACATGAGATTTTGGAATTTTTATTTACGAGTATGTTCAACTCACATGAAATTTTATTCAAACTGTTATTGCGAAGCATCCAGTTAGTACTTACGTAAATCAATAACATTAATACTAGACTGAAAACTCAAAATAGTAATTCGGAGTTGTCACATTGAGTCACGTCCAGAGCCGCTATTCTCGTTCCGTTTTTAAAAGATAAGGACAGTAGTAAGGACAGCTATCTCTAGTTAGGGATAATTGCTATTCTCGTTTCAAATTTTTGACATAAGGAATCCTTATCATAGAGATAATTGAGAACATTGTCTTTAAAATTATCCTTAAGTTAGCGCCGGCATTTAACCCCGCGCTATCTCGTAAGGATACCATCTGTCAGTGGGAATTAACCTAATTATTACTAATTTATTCACCATAGTAACTCAATGTTACTATGGTGAATGCGATGTTGCCTATGTCAAAATCCTTAATAAGAGACACCTATCCATAAAGTGCATTGTCCTTAACTTCGATACATCGAGAATACCAATTTATCTTTCGCAAGGGACAGCTATCTTTAATTAAGGATCCTTATCTAGAGACAGTAAACCAACGAGAATAGCGGCTCAGAGCCGCTATTCTCGATCCATTTTTAAAAGATAAGGACAGTAGTAAGGACAGCTATCTCTAGTTAGGGATAATTGCTATTCTCGTTTAAAATTTTTGACATAAGGAATCCTTATCATAGAGATAATTGTGAACATTGTCTTTAAAATTATCCTTAAGTTAGCGCCGGCATTTTACCCCGCGCTATCTCGTAAGGATACCATCTGTCAGTGGGAAATAACCTAATTATTACTAATTTATTCACCATAGTAACTCAATGTTACTATGGTGAATGCGATGTTGCCTATGTCAAAATCCTTAATTAGAGACACCTATCCATAAAGTGCATTGTCCTTAACTTCGATACATCGAGAATACCAATTTATCTTTCGCAAGGGACAGCTATCTTTAATTAAGGATCCTTATCTAGAGACAGTAAACCAACGAGAATAGCGGCTCAGAGCCGCTATTCTCGATCCATTTTTAAAAGATAAGGACAGTAGTAAGGACAGCTATCTCTAGTTAGGGATAATTGCTATTCTCGTTTAAAATTTTTGACATAAGGAATCCTTATCATAGAGATAATTGTGAACATTGTCTTTAAAATTATCCTTAAGTTAGCGCCGGCATTTTACCCCGCGCTATCTCGTAAGGATACCATCTGTCAGTGGGAAATAACCTAATTATTACTAATTTATTCACCATAGTAACTCAATGTTACTATGGTGAATGCGATGTTGCCTATGTCAAAATCCTTAATTAGAGACACCTATCCATAAAGTGCATTGTCCTTAACTTCGATATATCGAGAATACCAATTTATCTTTCGCAAGGGACAGCTATCTTTAATTAAGGATCCTTATCTAGAGACAGTAAACCAACGAGAATAGCGGCTCTGATTCATCATTTAAATAAAAAAAATATAAATTTCATATAACATAAATGAATAACAACCGACTGCCATGAAATGACAACTCCAAAACAAAAGACAATCAGGACCATTCTGTTACAATAGAAATTCATACAAATAGTTTAAAAAGAATAAAAAAACACTGTTTTTCAAGACTTCTGACGTTTTCACCCACTTCAATGGGCATTGTGTAATGGAGTATTCAGTACTTTTAGGAATGCCTATTGAAGTGGGTGAAAATGTTAGAGTTTTAATAAAACGTAGTGAAAATATAACAGTGTTATTATTTTTTTTAAATTATTTTATATGATTTTAACAGTGCAAACACCCTTCAGAAATTCTTACATTTACTCTAGTGATGTTATGTCTAGACTATTATAAGTCTATGACGTACCGAGGAAAATAAAAATAAATTAAAATATGTATTATATTTAAATTATTATTTTTTTAGTTTTTCATTCAGTTTTTCATAGGAAAAACTCACATTGTTGAAACGTATATTTGAAACTAAAAGGTAATATAAGTACTATTAATGTATTTTATAAAACATAACTTGTACATGCATTTCCATTTCATGTATGTGATCCATTTCCATTTCATGTATGTAAATATCACGCAATATGTAGAAGTGCACATGTTAGGCATGTGTCATTATTTTTAATAATTCAAGAGTTTTTGTGTTCACGCTGTGGAAATCTATTTTTAGTTTTATTAAATAAAATATAAAAATATATTATTGAGCACTGTTTAATCTCCACTTTGTTAGGTTAGATACCGAACGTTTTCGCCTATACTTGTAGGCATCTTCAGGGAAACTGAAATCTAAAAATTGTGAAAGCTGTTGTTCATGTGGTGAGAAGGGTGCAGGTAGTGGGAGGGGTAATGGTAGATTGGTCATCCCGCCTCCATATCTACCATTACCCCTCCCACTTTTTATTTATATTGCTTGTTTCAGAGTTCTATGTGCATTATGTTGCTCAGGAAGAGTAATAACTAGATCGCAATGTATTTCCGCCAGAGGCCTCTGTACCGACTGTTCCGGAAATATGTATACAATACGAATTCAAGCTTCATGTTTCTTTTTCGAAAAAAAATATGTTGTTGTTTGTATTATTATATTATTTTAGGTTCAATCATTTTTTTATGGTCGCTTACAACTTGGCCTCCAAATTCCTCAACCGCTGGATCGCGTTATCCGTTGAGCGTGTAAGTCCTAAAGTTCTATTTGGAATGTGTGTGTGGGACACTCGTTTATTAAATTCTGATGGTTGATAGCTTGCATCATTTCACATGTGCACGCTGATGAATCAATCCATCCGCATTTGTATGAGTTAGTACCAGTACAGTCTACATACATCACATCTTATATGATTTATTGTGCAATATTTTTTCCTGGAAAGTGTAAATCCAGGCAGTTATTTTGTTGGATCTGCTACAAGGTTTTGGCTTGTTACTGACGATAATGTCCAAATTTTCTCTCCATCTATCTTCAATACTGTAGACCGCTTTGGGTTGGTATTAATTTCCTCAAGGAAATTACATATGATGATGATTCCTATTTGAAATCCATTATTGTATTAAAAGCCATTAAGGTGACCAGTTTTTTTAAGGAGCAAGCATAATATTCGGTCAGTTACCTAATTATGAAGTAATTGAATAGAAAACCACAGCAAGATATTTATTTAAAGAGTGATTAGGTATGTTTCATAAACAATAAGGGATTTCATTTCACGTGAATTCACTTTATCAAATCTGTTTATATTTTTCCTGTATTTTCCTATCATAAGACAATAGAATGATTTCTAATATCAGTACGCGTATAAAACAGAATATCCACGTGATGTTACGATAACCTGTGGGGGGGGGGGGAGAGAAGGTTGTTATGTAGGTATGTGTTTATTATAGTGAGGAGGGTAGGGGCAGCAACAAGTGGGTGCGGAGTACAATTATTGTAATTGGATTTTTCGCTGTTCGGATTACCCACTGCGACCCCTGACCCGCCTCTGATAATTGACACCGAATAACAAAATGTGAAAAGGGGATACTTATACAAACATTAATGTAATGTGATATTTGTTTTGGCAACAACATAATTATTTTGCTCCGAATTTTTAATTTAATTACGCGGTTAAAAGTGACGGTTCTCATCCTGATTTTGCGTTGTTCTGTGTAGTTTTTTGTGCTCTATCGAGTGAACTGATTGGATTTTAATTTGGACTTGTACTATAGTGTGAAAATTGTGAAAAACTATTATTCATACAAAGAAAACTGTTTTCCCATTGCCCGGGACATTTTCCTGAGGATTACTAAGAAAAAAATAGTTTGGTGTGTGCACGAGAAAAAACTCCTTAAAAAAGCTCGCGAGAGCATACGTGAGTGAATGGTGGAAATCTGTGAAAAACGAATTTTTCTGGGGAAACTTTTTTTGAAAATTTCGGAAAACCATGTGTGACACATGTTTTGGCATCGCCTTTTAGAGAGGATTCCAAATATGTAAATCTTATTTCTCTAGCACTATCCGAAAGAAAGTTATACTGTGTTTTAAATATTTTTGCTTGACTTTTTGACTTTATCCTGTAACGCTGCTCTTATTTTTGTGTTGATGTGCTGGAACTTATTTTGGTTAAATAGAGCTAAAAAAACTGTATCAAAAAGTTCGCGGTGGTGATGTGCTAGCTTGTTAGCCGGAGGAGTTAAAACGCACTATACACTTGTTTTGATAGAATTACCTACAACATTCTTTGAAAACTGGGTTTCGTGCCTGACAATTTTTTACGTTCGTTGAAATCATTTTATTTTTCATCACTGGGTCGATAGAAATAATTTTTGAGGGAGTAACATGAAGCAGGCACAGAGGCAGAACATGATGAGATCGGGATCTAGGTCCAATCCACCATCAAGAGAGTGCTCTCCAATGATGAGAGACTCTGGCACATCGAGTGCACTTAGTGTCAATCAGCCCGAGTTGCTGGCTCAAGAGATTGAGACATTGGTGAATAGCCCGGGAAACTTAAATAAAGATACCAGAGGCGCTATTGTAGACAAATCTAGAGCAATGCTATCTATTGCTCTCTACTTTAGACAGAAATGGGAACAATCAAAAAATAAAATGGTTGATTCTGAGGTTTCTAAATCACTTGCGGATATTGTGGAAAAGCTTAACTCAATAAAGGAACAGAATGTTACCATAATCTCTGCAGTAACTGCTGAGAAAAAACAAACATATGCTGGAGTGACTGCTCTCAATAAACGTAGTGAAGACAAGATGCACTCACTTATTGTGTCATCTAAGACCAAAGATAAGTCAAGTGAGGAACTGGAGGGATTACTCAGAAGGAAAGTGAATGTTAGGAGCAAAGGAATAGGTGTGGCAAATTTACAAAAATTGGGGAAGGAAAAGATATTGATCAATTGTGCTTCAACTGAGGATAAAATTGCAATGAAGAGAGAAATTGATAGGGAACCGGATTTCAATATGGAGGAACCGAAGAGGAGAGATCCACTCGTAGTCTTGAAAGGAGTTATAAAAGGAGTCACGGATGAGGATCTAAATGAATCACTCAAAAATCAGAACAGAGGTCTAAAGATTCAAGAAGAATTGAAGATAAAATTTAAAAAGCGAAACAGGAATAGCTTATTGACCAATGTGGTTTGTCAGGTGTGTCCCGACACCTGGATTAAATTTGTTGAAGCGGGAAAAATTAATTTAGGATATCAGCGGGTCGTGGTGGAAGACTACAGCCCACTGATCCAGTGTTATAAATGTCTTGAATTTGGACACACTCAAAAGTTCTGTGATAAGCCACAGAGGTGCTTATTTTGTGCTGAGGATCATGCGCTGACGGACTGCAATAAGTGTAAATCTAGAGAGACCCCAACATGTGCAAACTGTACTGGCAAAAGAGACGCTGTGGATCACCCTGCGACGAGTAAAGACTGCCCGATTTGGCAAGTGATGGATAGACGGGCCAGAAGTTTCACGGACTATGGTAACTATTGCTAATCTTGATTTATTTGATGCACAGATGAGCCGCAATAAGTTGAATATTTTGTATGCAAACTTACGTAGCATTAGAAATAAACAACATGAGGTTGAAATCATGATTGACAAATACCCTGATGTGGATATACTTGTATTCAGCGAGACGTGGCTCTTCTCAAATGAATGTGATTACTACAGTATAAGAGGATTTAGTGCTATTTATAACTGTAGGGATTCTGAAACAAGAGGCGGCGGCACGGCGATATACATAAAAGATAACCTAAAGTTTAATTTGATATACGAATCTGAGAAATATAATATGTTAATTGTTGAGGTTATTATTAATGAACAACATCAAAAAGTTTGTACTCTATACAGATCGCCTACAAATAATAGAGTCAACGAGTTTATTGAAGAGCTTGATGGAATATTGCAGACCTATGATAGGATGATTATTATAGGAGATATTAATATTGATTTATTGGATGGTGATTCATTAACGACTTTTACATACAAATGTGTGATTGAATCTAATAATTATAAAATAATAAATAATCTGAATCATGCAAATGCGACAAGAGTGACAACTGAATCGAGTACATTGATTGATCACATTCTGGATGATTCTATAGGCAATACATTTTCAGTGGAGTTGAGTGACTGGCCGGGCTTAGATCATAAATTGTTGAACATATATGTTACAAATATTCTCAAACCAAAGGAAAAACTGAAATTTGTCGAAAGAAAAATTGTCAATCACGCCCTATTTCGGGAATTAGTTTCCAATCGTTTAAGAGAAAAAGTTTTTAATTTTGAAGAATTTACAAGTGTCATCCAAGAGTCTAAATTGGCGGCTACTACTGTGAAACGTTACAGAATGAGAATAAACAATAGTTGGATGACTTCTCATATAATGGACATGATAAATATAAGAAACAAACTATACTCTATGCAGAAGAAACCTAATACACCCGAAAGCATTAAAAATAAATACAAAATTTATAAAAATAAAGTGTCTAATGAAGTAAGAAGGGCGAAGAAAATGTTTATGGAATCAGAAATAGAGAAAACTAATGGAGATAGTAAAAAATTTTGGAAAATTATAAACGACTCATTTGGAAAAAGGGAAAATAATAAATCAAAAGGAATTGAAGAATTGGAGATATCTGGTCGAATAGTAAATGATAGCCAAGATGTTGCAAATATTATGAATGAATATTTCGCTTCTGTAGGTGAAAAATTGGCTTTGAAGTTTAAACAGAATCATAATAGTAATTCTGACCTGAACCTGAATAGAACGGGCTCCCCTCGTGATAGTATTTTCATTGCTCCAACTGAAAAATCAGAAATTTTGAACACAATAAAAAACCTAAAAAACAGCGCAGCTAGTGGACATGATGAAGTAACGGCAATGGATGTAAAGATACTGCAGGAAGTTATAGCTGAACCTTTAGCAGGATTGATTAATGAATCTATTTCTAAGTGTGAATTTCCTAATTGCTTAAAGACAGCAAATATAATACCTATACATAAATCAGGAAGCAAAAAAGAGGCAGGCAACTATCGTCCAATTAGTTTGTTAAGTACACTCAGTAAGATTTTTGAAAAAGTCTTACACACACGATTTGTTGCCTTCATCAATAAAAATTGTGGATTTGACCCTTGTCAGTATGGTTTCCAGAAGGGAAGCAATACTTCCACTGCACTGATAGATGCCATGAACTACATTAATAGAGAACTTGACAAGGGAAATTATATTGTGCCTGTATTTGTCGACTTGTCCAAGGCATTTGACACGGTGAACCATGTAAAACTCTTGTGCTCACTGAACAAAATGGGATTTAGAGGCAATGCATTAAAACTTATCGAAAGTTATTTAAAGAAAAGATATATTATTACAAGAAATCTTGAGAACTCTAGTGATCGGTTGCCTGTCGAGGTCGGGGTGCCGCAGGGATCAATACTTGGTCCATTGTTGTATTTGTTATACATTGATGATCTTCGTTTTGCTAACCTACAGGGGAAATATTTTGTTTACGCTGATGACACACTTTTGATTTATAGGGGTAATGAAGCGAAAATGTTAGAAAACCTGATTAATTATGATTTGAATAGATATGTTTCATGGTTGAATAGAAACTCACTGACAATTAATGCTGAAAAAACAAACTTCATGATACTAAAACAAAAGAATAAATCTACTATTAATCTTAAACTGGTAATAAACCAAATTGAAATAAAACAAAGCAATTGTGTTAAGTACTTGGGACTTGAAATTGATGAAAAGCTATCATGGTTGAATCATATACGAACTCTTTTAAAAAAACTTGCTCCAATAATAGGTTTAATGAGAAGATCTGACATGTTTGATACAAAGACAAAAAAACTAATCTACAATGCTTTTGTGGTTCCTCGGATTGTATATGGCATGGCTCTGTGGTCACAGTGCAGTTCGCAACTTCGCGGAATTGTCAAAAGATTGATGAATAAAGCAATAAAGGTTATATTTAATTTGGGGCTATTCACAAGAACCGCTGAACTATATAAGTTGACGAACATGCTTAATTTGGATGACCTAATTTTCATGGAAAAGGCAAAGATGATGTACAGAGTGAAACATGGAATGATTAAATCGAATATGAATTTGCACTATAACAATAATACTCACAGTAGATTTACTAGAACGAGAGAGCACATAAGATGTGACACACCGCGTACTAATCGAGAAAGGTATGGATTTCTCTACTCTGCTTCAAGATTATACAATTCGTTGCCTAACCACATTAAGGAAGCTAATAGCCTTGGACTTTTCAACAAGAAACTGAGGAAGCAACTGATTGAAGAGAGGGAGTAATTGTGATTGTGTTTGTGATTATGATATGATTTGGAATTAATATTTGTTTGTCTTATGTCCCCTTATACCAGCAATACTATTGCTGTTTGGGGATTACAATTTTTTATTGTTATATTTAATATTATGTGTACAATAACTCACCATGTTTATATTTACTTTTAATAAATTCTTTAATCTTTAATCTTCTTTAACATATGTTTTTTTTTTATTTTTTTATTTTTTATTTTCATCGTATGTTTGTTTATTTCTTAAGTTAATACTTTTGGGTTAGTTGGAAGAGATCGCGTCTTTGCGATAAACTCGCCCTCTGTATATTGATTGTATTTAATTTGAATGTATACCTTTTATGTAATTGTTTTTTATCAATGTACAGTAAAGAATGAATAAATAAATAAATAAATAAATAAATAATATATATAAATTTGTATATTAGGTATATAAGTAATATGACATTATAAATAATATTTCTATGTTTACACAAAAGTCTGCCCTTCTACCCTTGTAATTACATTATACATCCTCATCTTTTTAGTACATACACGTTTCATTTCATTTCCCTGTTCCTGGTTTCAAGAGCCAAAAACATATTCCAACTCCTTACGCTATTCCTTAAAACCCATTTGATAAAACTTTCAATGTTTATTTTTTTTTTAGTTTGATATCTCATTTTTGCAGATTTTGGCTAGGAACACACAGGCTAGGTGAAAGCCAATAAAAATACAAAAGAAAAAGAGAATGAAAGAGAGCATATACGCCCAAGTATAAATTAGCTCCTACTTACAGTTTAAGGATGAGCTTCAATTTTATACTTTGTGTGTGTCATTGATAACGTGATGATGTTAAATATGAAAAATCGAAACCGCTCACATAAATGTATCTTGAAAAATATCCGTAACAAAGAACTTCGAAGCCACTATACTGTTTATAAATTATAGAACACTATTTTGGAACCGAAATAAATAAAACAAGTGTTATTCTACTATTGATTTATTCGTCGAGAGAGACATATTATGTCTCATTAGGACATTGTCAATCGATTGACAATGTCCTAATAAGACGAAAGACGTCTCTCTCGTTGAATAAATCAATAGTAGAATAAAACACTTGTTTTATTTATTTCGATATGGAATTCTACTACTTAAACACCGACACAGTGAACTATTTTGGAATTTAAATTAGACACTAATTAAACTAATTATTTATTTGTACACACTTATTGTGTACAAATAAATAATTAGTTTAAAATCTGTTCTTTTTAGGCTAGTTCATACAAAAGGGTGAACAAAAATGTGTTCATTATGATTTTCCTATTATGAGTAGGTAGTTACGAGATACAGCCATTGTATTAAAATAGATTTCTTAAGGGTAGGTAGGATATCATGATAATATTATTAAAGTATATTTTACCCTCACGCCGTAGGTATCCCATGTGGGGTAGAGAGAGAGATAGAACGCTATACAGCGCTATTCCTACATACTTCTTTTGCTTTTTTCACATTCATAAAATTTCACATACAGGCACTCCGACTCCTCTTACTCAACACGCGGACATTTTTGAGAATTTGGTCCACACGTGATCGCAAAGCCTCATAGTTTAGGACATTTCCCTTGATATTTTTTTTTACTGGAGTATTTATATAGTATGCTTACCCATGGAATATTATAATACGTATAATGTGTTGATATTATAAGCACCTGCGTTAATAAGCTTAATAAGTACCTACGTATTAATCTCTGTTGTGTATGCCAGCTACGGTGTGCCATGTGGCCGATACGTGACATCACATAATACTAAATATCTATTGAATTTCATGAAACAACCAAAAATAATATTTACACTAATAATTGAAAACATAAGATTCATTTTGCGAGGTTATTAGTTATACCTATTGAGATTATTAAGGAAACTTCAGACCCAGTACAAGCTTTTTCTAATAAATTTTATGAACACCTAATTTTAACAAACTCCCACTCTCTTCTGTAGGTTTCCGAGTATCCTGCAAAAATTTGATGTTTTACATCATGAATAAGACATTTAATAAAATATAGGTTTACTACACATTCTAATCGTTGTTTTTTTTTTAAATAAAGTTAACAAATTTTATGTTTCCATGTAGAAAGTTTGCTAGCTAAGTAATTTTATATTTCAAAAATATTAATATTATGTAAATGAGATCTCTATCAGGAGTAGCACTTCAGGGTGCAAGGTGCAATGAGAAGAGATTTTAAAGAGCAAGAAAGTTTAAGAAAGAAGTAATCTCTTTTAAACATAGTTTTCCATTTCCTTCTTAAATATTTATATTGAGAAAGATAAAAGTCTTTTCTTTATAATTTATCTCTCATGTATGACATATTATTATTATATTTTCCTTACAAATGTCAATAATATTTACACTAAAAAGGTTTCCTTTATCCCTTTTCTAAAGTTATTTATTTCTGGCAATCGAAACGACAAACGAACACACGCACCAAATATCAATTTGAATTATTATTGATACCCCATGTTAGGGTCAGTGATATACGGGTATTATTTATAGTACCCACGTTTATAGGGTGCTATGTAATATAGGTAGGTACTTATCAATATTCAAATTAGGAGGATAGTGTCAGGGTATGATGGGTATTCGTTAGTTACTTCTAATGTTTGATAGACAGAAAAGATATGTGTGTATTATGTTATTATATTATAATTATAGAAACATTATGATATGACGAAAGTTTCCCAAATAAATCAACTGCATATTTATATAAATTTATTACCATTGACTGTTGAAGTGTCAGCGCTTCCTTGACGTGTGTCAGAAGCCAACATGGCTAATCTAGCACAACTCAATACAATTTTATTTATCAACAATCAAATGGTTGTAGGTAATTCTTACAAGTGAGATCAAATGTAAAGGATTCATGTGTCAGAATATAATTCCCATTTTACCACAAGAATCATGCACAATTGATAAAATGATGATGAAAATTAATCGTGGGGAAGTAGATAATAAATTATGGTACAGAGAAGGTGTTATGTTTATTCAATGTGGGCAATTGGTCTACCGCCTTTCTCGCGCATAGGAGATATATTGTTTAAATTATCTTTGAAAAGGTGTTTTCACAGTGCATATTATATTTATAAATGAATAAATCGATTTTTATATACGTATATATTTATTGAGTTACGTTAAAATCATAGTTAAAAGGTAGTATATGGAGTACTCTTGACAAGTCTAATATTGATTCGATCAAGACTTTACTATGCATTGCTCAAGGAAATTCACACTGATCTACCACATATACAGAGTCAATACCTTAGCAAACAGGTTGAAATAGTTTTTGACACACTCCACCCACAAGTGAGAGTTCGTGGGTTCGATTCCCAGTGGGGACAGAATGATGCTGTTCACTTTTTTGAGTTAAATTAATGTAATAAATCGTCTAAAATTATAATAGATAACTTATACAGTTTCCTAGAGGTGCATTGGCTCGTAAACATTCTCCTCACTAAACTATTAACAATTCTCCAGAAAATTTAGAATGGTTTATAGGTACTTAATAGGTATGTAAAGTAAGTAAATAACATGTTATAGTGTGTGTGTGTGTGTGTGTGTGTGTGTGTGTGTGTGTGTGTGTGAGGGTGTGTGTGTGTGTGTGTGTGTGTGAGTATATTAATCTAATATAGAAATTGTACAATAATAAAAATAAGCTGTTATTTCATTCTTCTGAAGGCAGCTCGCATATAATAACCACAGCACAGCACAGCACAGCACAGTATAGTATAGTACAATATAGCATAGCACATCCTATCCCATCATATTATTACATATTATGAATTGGACGCCTGGGAATATGGACAGCTATTTTATTATAATATGGAAATATTGCTGTAGAAATGTTTCGCTATAAAAACAAACCAATATATATGAGAATACATTATTATTAAGATCTCCATCTGTCTATGTATGAATGTATCTTACTATTGCCTCTTTATTGAAATTTTTCCATATTTTGTTCGTTTGCATTCTTGGTAAATGTATTTAAATTTTACTCGTAGGAATATAGTAGTTCTGTTTAAACATAGATTTTTTTTGTGGATTATGGTTTTTAATAGGTAGGTACTACCAGAGTTCAATCTCCAACAGCAAGTGTAGAAATATCTACTACATGTGTGGTTATAAATAATACCTACTTATGCAGTATTGTGCATGTGGCCAGACCGAAACAATAAACCATGTTGTGGAGGACTGCTCTTTTAGTAAATTTGATAGAGATATAGAAAAGATGCACCAGGTGATGCTGAGGTATAGGTATAACGAAGGCGGTTTTGGCTTGAGGACAATTTTGTTTTGAATGTGCGGATAAGTAGAAGTTAACGACTTCTGAGATATCCGGGTGTGAGGTGGGTCTCTATTCAATGAGGTATTTAATTGGCTATATTATTAACAAGGATACGGAGCTGAAGCTTAACGTAATATAACATCATGCACATGGTTCACTTGTTGAAAATTCGGATATTATTTTTGCCATAACAGGAAATGTGGATATTGGATAACATATTACATATTATTATTAAAATACACTCACTATACGAGTAGGTAATATGGCCAATTCTGAATCATAAAATAGTTAAGTTGCACTAACTAAGTGTAAGGAGATAGTTGAGTCATAATATTTAGTTCAAATTCGTATTCACAGTTTTCCGTATAAAACTAATTTAGTTAGCTAGTTCATTTTGACACCTTAGTACAACAATAAATTTCGAGAATCTATGGATTTCGTATTCAGAACGAAATTTTAGTTGACATCTGACAACTACAATTAGTTGTATTTGGCAGAATTTTATTCTCGACTTTTAATGTGCGAATATTATTAGTTGCTGTCATTTTGCCGCAGAATATTGCTATATTTTATTTATTTATTTATTTATTTATTTATTTATTTATTTATTCATATAATAAACGGCTTTCGCCTTTTACAATGTTAAATCATTCTATGACAATTTTTATACACCTTCAAAACTTACTCCAATCTCACATTAAATCATTTATTCTATTCTTTACTGTATATCTATACAAATAATACATAACTATTACATTCTACACAAAATCAACAAAATATACACAGGCACTCGCAGCCAATACAATTTACATCCAGGCCCACGGTATTCCACACTAAATACATCTACATTTTGTATGCATATGCAATATCAATACCGTACTTATAGTATACATAGGCATCCTTATGCATATAATATGCACTCAAGTGGGCACAGTGTGCTGTCTATCATTTCGCGGTTATGTTCTGAAAAAATATGATGTATAATAATATAATATTAACAAGTACCGCCCGTTCAATACTAATATTAAAAACAGGTAACAATACTAATAGCACACCTTTTACCCGAGTACAGTCAAACACCGTAAACCTGAACGTGCAAGCTATCAATATTATTAAAAAGATTAATAAAAAAAAAAACTGTTAAGTAATAAAAACAACAGATAAAAAATGTAATACATGTACAGACGAATTTGAATATAGGTTCTTTCCAAAAAATATATTAAAAACTTTCTTAATTAAAATCTCATTCTGTATAGAGCAATAGACAACACAATAAAATACTTATATAAAATTTGTACATAACAAGCAATTAGAAATATATACCTATAGATTATTTACACTAAGCCAATGTGTGGATTGTACACTCATATCGATTTCAATTCGTATAGTGCTCAAATTTAATATTAACAAGATAAGTATAAAAGATACATTAAAATTAAAAAAAAAAATACGTATACAATAGTATATAATATACATTAAAATAAAAATACATATACAATAGTATAGTATAAAATATACATTAAAATTAAAAAAACATATACCTACAATTATAGTATAAAAGATACATTAAAATAAAAATACATATCTGAGACGAAACACATCAAATAAAATAATAATAAAAAAACAACTACAGACACTTTACAACACTATGGATTCGGGTAATGCGGAGCAAATAGGTTCTTAATGTGTCCCTTGAAAACATCCATGCTTACATTAAAGATATCAATATCATTGAGATATTGGTTTCCTAATCCGTGTAAGCGGGGTATCACTGTGTGAGTGACGTAGTTCGTCGTATAATTGTCACAGTAAAACAATTCCCTACTTCTTGTACTACGCCCAGGCACACGGAAACTAATAAATTGTAACAGATCAGGGGTGTCAAAAAAATAATTTACAATTTTAAACAAAAAAATAAGATCATTAATAATTCTTCTATCTGCGAGGCTTTTCAGATTCAGCAGAGATTGCAAATATTCATAGTTTAAACTTTCCTTAGGAATACGCAGTTTGCAATTAATATACCTCAGAAATCTATGCTGTACGCGTTCTATGCTGTTTATGTGTACGTTATAGCTTGGCGACCAGACTGAGGAATTGTACTCAAGGTGACTTCGTACAATGGACTTATAGAGAAGGGTAATCGCATCAATATTTTGGAATTCGTTCACTGTACGAAGGAGAAAACCAAGCATTTTTAATGCTTTATTGGTTATCTCATATATATGACTTACAAATGTCATTTTGTCATCAAAAGTGACCCCCAGATCACGTATTTCCCTAACCAATTGAAGCTTATCATTTTCTATATAATAATCATATTGAATAATTTTCTTTATTCTTGCAAAGCGAATGTATTGACATTTATTGACATTCAATAAGAGATCGTTTTTTATGCACCATATATTCAATCTATTGAGATTATCTTGCAATACTTTGCAGTCATCAATACTCTCTATTCTTTTATATAATTTCAAATCATCCGCAAACAAAAGGAAACTTACATCGGATAGTTCACACGTTAAATCATTAATGAATAATAAGAAAAGCAGCGGAGCAAGATGGCTACCTTGCGGTATTCCGCTTGTAACGCTGATACTTCTAGAGGACACCTTGTTCATCTTTACGCGCAGCGATCGACCTGTTAGATAACTTGTAAACCAATCTAATAAGGCGCCTTTTATACCCACCGCTGACAATTTATACAATAGAATTTTATGGGACACTTTGTCGAACGCCTTACTAAAATCAGTATATATACTGTCCACCTGGAATCCACGGGAGAGGCTATCGACAATATCGTGCTCATAGATAGTTAGGTTAGTAAGGGTTGATCTGCCTGGTATGAAACCATGTTGTGGATGCTCGATTATTGCTGATATAACTGGTAATATTTGTTCTAGTACAAGGGATTCAAATATTTTAGCAATGGTCGACTGCAAACATATTGGTCTATAATTAGATATGTCCGCATTATCACCCTTCTTGAATATTGGCGCGATGTTTCCCGTCTTCCATGTTGAGGGGTAGTGACCGGTTTCCAGATATTTATTGAAAATAATAGTTAAAGGTATAATTAATGCGTCAGCACATCTTTTTAAGAAGACAGGAGGTACATCATCCGGACCTGAGGATTTTCTTATATCTAGTTGGGATAACTTAAGACCTACTCTATCAGGATGTATCCGACACTGTGAAAGATTTACTGACTTAATACTCCCTACATAGGAGTCATTGATGTTACACTTGTCCTGTTCGAACACACTACTAAAAAAATCGGCAAACTTGTTTACAATTTGCTGTGGATCACTTACCTGTTGACGTTCTAAATACATCTGAGGAGGATAGTTATTTGCGTCTCTACTCAAAGAATTTTTGAACTTCCACAGTGATTTTGCATCAGTTGTTAAATATTCGGCTTCCTTTATGTAGTTAGAGTAACATTCTTCTTTCAGTTTCTTACATTTGGATCGTAAATTAGAAAATATTTTGTAGTACTTTTCATCGCCAGTCTCTTTGAAGTTTCTATGTGCCATCTTTTTTTCAGTAATACTTCTTTTTAAATCCGATGAACACCATCTGGGATAAGAGTTTATCCTATATTCTTCAAAAGGTATGAATTTATTTATGGTTTCGTATATAATACCGTACAGTACTGCCACTACATATTCAATATTCTCGTTCTGCAGAAAGGACCAGTCATTTGCGAAGAGGTAGTCAATTGCTTGGTCATAATCCCCCTTTTTAAAATTAAATGATGAAGATGCTTTTTCATCAGGTTTCCTGGTATTTAGATCCATATTAATGACCAAGGGTGGGTGGTGGGTGTCGGCAGGTACAATTTCCTCACTTGCAAGTTCGACAGGGATTGTGTTATTATTTGTAAATATTAGATCTAGAAGTCGATTTCTCGCATTAAATATATAATTACACTGAGTTAGTCCCATAAAGCTTACAGTTTCAAGTATTTCTTTAGCTTCTTCAAGATTCTCTCCACTAGCCGCAAGTGAACCTCCTTCCACTGACCATGCTATTCCTGGAAGATTAAAATCTCCAAATAAAACCAGCTTAGCTTGTGGGTATTTACGTTGAATTTCTTCTATTTCCTCACAATATGATCTGTATATATCAATATTAGAAGAAGGAGGGATATAAACATTACCTATTATAATTTTCTCCTGGTTTACTTGTAACATAATAAACAGTTGTTCCACATTCTTATTCTTTACTTTTATAGGTATTGAATTATAATTATTTTTGATCGCTATAAGCACTCCTCCTCCTCTTTTCTTGCTACTTGTATGTTGGCTGCGATCTTTTCTATATACGTTGTATGATGTGAATCCCAACTCCGAGTCTTTTATTGTACTATCCAGCCATGTTTCCGTAAATAAGTATATGCAGTGATTTAATGTCGGAATATTCCGACGCAGTAGAGATAATTTAGTCTTAATGCCTCTTACATTTTGAGAATACATACTTATGATGCTTATTAGTTTTTTTTAGTGGTGTTAACAATTTTCGGTGAGCCATTATAGAACCTTATAAAAATATTATTTTCTCCATTGTTCCTTCTAGTCTCTAACTCATTCCACAATGATTTAAGATGCGTTCTCTGCATATCTGTGAGGTCTTGTTTTACTTTAATATGCTTAGGTAATCTGAATCTATTAAAGAAGATCGTCTTTGCATCCTCCGCATCATTCAAAGTCACTTTTAAAGGTCTTATTCCATCCTTCTGTTTAGCTCCAAGTCTATGAGTCCTCAAAATTTGTATATTGTTCAAACTATCTACGCTTTGTATTAATTTTGAGGTCTGATTCAGATCTTCTGATATGTGATCGCGCGAATTAAGGTTGGAATCAACTTCAGGCACATTAAAAATAATTACGTTCTTTGCGCGAGTGTTTCTTTCGGACAACTCCATCAGCGTGTCACATATATCAGTTCCCTTACCCGGGACATTTTCATTTTCAATCTTGGCGATCTTCTCTTTTAGGAGCTTTATTTCTGTGTCTTGACTAGCAATTTTTGCAGTGGCAAGACTCATTGCAGCCATAAAATCAATTGAAATTGGGTTAATTTTGGCAATATGGTCCCTAGTAAATTTACTATTATCAGTAACTAATTGTGACAGTGCATTGGCGGCCTTCTTTACCATTGTGATTATCTCCTGTACTTCCATCATTGTTCAATGTTATGTTTACACTTAAATTGTTTTATTCCAAAAAGAAATATATAAATTCCTTTTAAAGGCGTGGTGACAACCCTGTTTGTGTGATTTGTAAAATTCACCGTCTTCGCTACTGATTGGTTGTAGCGTACTATATTGGGAATTGATCGGATTGGATGATCGTCCGTCACCGCCGTGAACACTGTTGTGCACAGGCAAAAATCACCCTTGTGGGTTTTCTTGTAGTGTGTGAGTTAGATGATTATTTTTGTAATTTGCTTTCACTCACCAAACTCAGCGGGCTGCCTTTAATCACAGTTATTAAACAATTAATGGTGTTTATGATAAGAATAAATTTAATTAACTTCGCTTGCTATTACTTGTGAAAACAAACAAATATGTTACTAGCTATCTGACAGTACGTATGTAAGTTGAATGTGTTGTATTCAGATGATTCAGATTTTGGAAGTTTAAAGTTGTTTTTTCAATTAAAAGTAAAAAATGGATATTTTTAGGGTCCTCGCAACTCTTGGCATCTATACATAAATTGTAAAATTATACCACCACCGACGCAAATGCGAACGTCAAAATATATCGGCAAATCTGACATTTCACAATTTTCACGCGCGATAATTATTAAATTGTTGCCAGAAGTGTAAATCGGAACGTGAAAAACATATTTTTTTTATTGCGGCATCACCGACTAATATTTGTTTGTCCCATAGATTTTACCGTTTGCCCTTGGTGGTTATCGAGTTTATAGTTGTTTATAGTTCGTAACTAATGCTGAATACGAATTTGTACTATAATGACTAATATGAGTCAACTATTATTAGTTAGTTTAGTTAGTTCATCAAGATTCAGAATTGGCCCTATTATGTTTCTATATTATATTAAATGTTACATTCATCTCATGTAGAATCTTTTATCATGAAAATACAATCTTTCATTTATTCAAGTTGTTTTCAGTGGAATTTCGGTTTGTGTATTTTAAGTCCCACACACAAATCTCTCAAAAAATAACTTTCTCTTGCCGATAAATCACATCTCTCCCCCCCCTCCTCACTGCGGAGCGGAGGGTTGCCGGTTACTGTCCTTCGTGAAAACAAACTCCACATAATCCTTTACTTAACAACTTACAAAAACTTATTTCTTTTGAGGGGATATGGAAACACAGCTTCTACCTGTTTCTTATACTTCTAGGTCTTTGTTGAAGAATATTAGAAATAACTCACTGTTACAGTCCTGGTGCAGAGTTAGTTTCTCATTTTATCGAGTACCTACCTCCTATGTTATCATCTAGATCTTTTTTTTTGGTTATCCACGAAGTATAAAGATGGTGGCTCTAGGACTATAAAAAGAGATTCCGATGAGAAAAACAAGACAACGAAGATATTCCTATAACCAATCTAGATAACAAAAGCTTGAAAAACCATGTCCTTCATAATTTGAAAATTTCTTCATTACATTTAATTTCTTACATAAGACTACTACGTAGATTTCTTTGGATATACCCCATATAGTAAATAGTTTATCCCTCACAAAGTTGGTGTCAATCAAGTTGTATGAATAATATATTTTAAATGATATATAATTCACTCGATCGCGGGTGCGTTGCCGTAAAATGACATAAAGATATATTTTAATCAAGTTTACTAAGTACATTTTGTCCTAAATCACTAGCAAATTAATAAATGGCCTTGAGAACATTGAATACAACTAAGTGCGTATTACTCTTTTCATCAAAGAGGAAAGTGCTTTATATTCTTCTTCATTTGAAGATCACCTCTGTGAACTTGTCCCTGTCTTGCGCTGCTCGGAACAGCTCTATAATACTATCTATAGCCACACGCCGTATGTATACTAAGTGGGGTAGGAGGAGAGAACGCCATTCTTTACAATTCACATTCGCATTATTGTTTCGATGGATAGAGAAAGTATCGTCATCGAATTAATATGTATGTGTATTACATGCAGTTAGTTATAGTACAGTACAGTATAGTATAGTATAACATAGCATGGAAGATGTAATCAGTATTTACAGCAATAAGAATATAAACATGTATTAAGTATACGATGATAATGACCGTGACTTTGTGCATACTTACTTATTATTTTATTATCCAAATACTGATAATGCAATCATTATTTAAGGAAGTTATGTTTACTCAATCATTGTGCACATCTATACATCTTTATTACCAAGTGATTTAGCTGATTAATATAATAAATACCTACTAACTAATTTATTATTATTGTATAGTATATATAGTGTAATAATATTGTTATGACTTGTGTGTTTATATAAATGTTGTATGTTATGTGTTGTGATGCCCCCCGACCTCGCGTTGTATTATATCATTCGTACAATGTGCGATACCGCAGCACTATTATTATTATTAATAATAAATTAGGTGTACATACATACTTACTAGCCTAAAACATAGTGTCACTCAGAGAATAGTACTGCCATTGTCATCTTGGCCGGCCAGCCCTTCAGGCTGCCCACTATGGCACCTTCAGTGTGGAAAAGATCTGTTTAAAAGTATCCGGGTGGACGTTGGGTCCTTCAATGTCATTGTCATCTATCGGATTTACAGATTCTGAGAAGTGTGTAAGCACCATAGATCACTTCCGTAAGAAAGAGAACGTGACGTCATAGAACTTGTGATTAGTACAAATTTTCGTGTTTTAATTTTTAATTTTTATAAGTTACAGCATATTCAATTTACTTAATTCAATCATTTCCATTACAATACCTCACCATTGTTACGGTGCAAGTCTTGATACATTGTTTAAGTTGTTGAAATATTTTTGTAATGTAATGGTTTGTTTCATGATTGAAAAAGTTTCAATCATTGAAGAAATTTAGAATCATTTTACGTTGGATAGTGGTTGGCATACTTTGGTAGTAGAGTTATCAATGTTTTGAAGAAGTACTTTCATATAAACTGTAATCATTGAGGTTGTACGTAAATTAATATTATTTTACCCATAAATACGCCTAATGTATGCAGGCTTTAGTAAATACCTTTAACTTTGTCCAGGTAAAGTTTATCTCAAGTGGATAAAAAAATAAATGTGAACAGACCTACATGTGAACGGACTTAAATATTAATGTGGGGATTTCATTATATGAATGTGTTAGCTAGTCATAACTAGGTGTATATTATGTATATAGTGCTGCTATTTATAAAGTTTTTAGTATAGTAACTAACGTAGTACTTATATGAAATGACAGTTGATTAAATTTTTTGGCTGTATATAATAAATCATTACAACTATTACTGCTATCGAGAAATTTGTCTCTGATCGGATAGTGACAAGTAAAAACATTAAAATAAATCAAACATAAACCCGAAATTTATTTCAAAATACTTACACACGTTCATTCAATTTCTCGCTTCTTTTTCAACGCTCCCTTCAGGAGCGCAGGGTAGAAATCAGCCTCCTGCATTCAACCAGTCTTTGCGTCAACTTAAGTTATCTCTTCCTACGACATTTTTAGCTCTCTGATGTCATTGTCGTAGGAACAGTGTATTACAAAAGATGAATGTCCGAGCCGTCGGTACTGTTATGGATTTAAGATCGTCCGCTAATCATTAGGTATATCTCAATGTGTCGTGGCTAGATGGAAGAAATCACTTGATAGTGATAATCTCGCCACTGCATATCGTCCTAGTATATTTTTAAATTTTGTATTGATTTGTAAACATTTTTATATAATGATGATGTGCAAAAAGAATAAATAAATAAATATTATTATAAAGGTTGCTAGGCAATATTTTATGCGCTGTTTACCACAAAACGATCTCAAGGGTTATACACAGAAACCTTTCTACGAAACTCCTTATACACTCTTGTGTGTAATGCCTGTCCGCTACCTCTAAATAACTCTCACTCGAGTGAATGACTTTGAGAAGAATAAACATTACACCACAGGAATAGGCTTAGCTACTACATATTTATATGATAAGACTAATCAGATTTCGATTGAATACTATTTTTAAATATTTTATCCGATAGTTCACAAAATACTAACAGAAAAAGAGAGAAAGATATCCCTGTAGCAAATTTATCAGCACGTGCAAGCCCCAACCCTTTAAAAGCTACATAATTATATAAAGCTCCTATAGGTAAATGGGATATTGCATTGAGTACTGTCTTCTTCTCTTGTATGATATTTGATTGTATTGGATATGTATGTATGTATGTATTGTCTGTGGTGTTTTATTGTTTGAATAAATAAATAAATAAAGTATTCCAACGAGTCCCCGATAAGTGTAAGATATCACTCTGATCTTTTCTATAAATTTTCGAGTGTCATGTATAATGAAGGTATTCAACATCGCAATTAGTCTGCCTATTGGCTCACCATGAGCCGTCTTTCACTAATTGTAAAAATAACATCGATTAACATTTATTTATCTTGTGAGGTATATGTGGTGACTGTATTATTATAATACCTGTATGTAAAACAGATTTTATGTATGTAGTACATTCTTCTTCTTCTTTTCGTGTCGGTCAGCAACGACAAATACTAAAAACACCAAATCCACATCTACACTCCCATTCCCTTCCAGAAAGCAACGACCTCTCTTGCAGCTCCCCCTAGGTGAGTTCGTCCCACGAATTCCTCTCAGTGACACTGTCTGGGAGCCATTGGGCATGTCAGGAGGTGTCCAGTGTCTTGCTCCTCTCCACAGTTACACGCCGTGCTCTCAGCCAAGCCCCATCTCTGGAGGTTATTTCTAGTGCGTCCAACTCCTGTTCTGATTCTTTTGAGGGTATTCCACATCGGCCATCGGCGACTGTTAAATATGTAGTACATATTATAATTAATTATTTTATTTGATGAAAGATATACATACATTAACATATAAATAAGTATGTACACATTTTGAACATAAAATGTAGTGATTATTTATTAATTACATCCATTGCTTAACTTAATAAATGTCACAGCACATAAATACGTCATTCATCATTCACACATACACACACACACACACACACACACACACACACACACACACACACAAACATAAGAATACATGTGTATTTGTAGTCACCTACCTACATAATATACATTATTATCTATGGTAAGCATACACAATAAATCATGTAGACTGTATATTGCATGTATAGTCAGTTATGTAATTAAATAATAAACATCAATAGTCCTCCTGACGAATTTAGACCTGCCTAATAAAACATTGAGTTAGTTGGAAAAAATAGCACGTTAGCGATAATTTAGCCCTTTGTATATTAGTTGTATTTAATACGAATGTGTTTTAAATTTCTTGTTATCAACGTACCTACGAGTATAATGGTCATAACGCATGCACTATGCACACGTGATTTATGTGTAGGTATAACTCTATAGTTGTATTATCTTTTCACTTCCTTCTCTTTCTTCCGTCTTGCCATCTCGTTTTTTACTAAATGTATAAATAGTTCCGTGTATCAAAAAAATTGGTTTTCAACACTTCAAAAGTTTTCATGTAAGTATTCTGTAAAAGAAAGGTGTTCGATAAAATAAAGATATTTTACATATTGAATTAAACAATGAGTTTTGCCACCCATCCTGAATGTCTTAGTTTTTTGTTAGTATGAATCAAACCGCTTCTGCTGGGTATCTCACTTGTGGAATGTGCAAAGATGGTGTAGTAGTAGTAGTAGTAAAAAAAAAATATTGCAACAAAAAAGAGAAGTCAAAGGGCGGATTTGTTTTAATGTAACATTTTACAATAATCCTTTTATGTACCGTTATGGTAGAAAGATAGAAATCTATGGAAAAGACTCATATCCGAAAGTGGAGAGATAACTGGAAAATAAGAAAATATTTATATTGATAAGTGGTTACATCTTTATAATAATACAGTACAAGTGGCAGTTGTAGTTATGTCATGTGTGTGTTCAGGTGGTAACTCATGAGAAGAAAGCTGTCAGATCTTATGATAGTCACTATACTTGCATGCATATTATGGCGACAACACATATTATGTGTGTGTATGTGTGGAGATAGCCTTAAGTAGTGTTTCTCAACGTGGGGGATAGAGTTCTTTTGTGATAAATGCAGAATTCCAGGGGGGCGGTGCCACGCAAGAAGGAGATTGCTAAGCAAATTTAAGGCGACTCTGACGAAAGGATTGAAAAGCTGCAAGTTTAAAAAATCTCACATCATAAGATGGTAAAAAGGCATGCATTTTCAATTTTCTGTACAAAAAAGAATTATCTAATCAAGTTGTTTCTTAAAATCCCAGACAAAGTCTATGTAATATCTTGGGAACCAAATAAAGACCCCAGAAATAAGGTTGAGAATCAATGATCTAGAGGAAGTATGTGAAGGTAATGTCATATTATTGTGAAGAGGAATAGAGTGGAAATGTTATATGACAACGTAGTGAAGCGAGAAGAAAATATATACCTAACACATTATTATGACGTGCCTATCTTAGAAATAAAATAACCACAATATATAATGTGCACGCCTCTCCCAACACTCATTTACTCATATCCACTATGTACAATTGTACATATGTATATATTCTGTTTTCTTTTCCGGCTTCCGGCCTTTCAAACACTATTTTATATCAAAGTTTTTGAGTGATTTTTTTATGAATTTACTTACTTACAATTTACATGTTCAAAATTTGCATACATAATTCATATAAATGTAGGTACACACAAGTATAATAAATTAAGACACAACAATTTTGATTAAAAGTCGACCAAACATCAAAAAAAAGAACAATATAATTATCAATATCACAGCATAGAATAGAATTATATTCAATATAATATAGTTTGCATAAATTATGAAAAGAAAAAAAATCAATGGATCACATATCGATTCAAAAGTAGGTATTCTAGTCAAATTTTCAATAAACAACAAAGAGTAATATTATGGGTTAGTTGGAAGATATCGCTTTTGCGATAAACTCGCCCATTGTACAATATCATTTATTTGTATAACATTATTTTATAACTTTGTAAATTTGTATTGTGCAATAAAGTTTATTATTATTATTTATGTCAGAATAAAAATAAATGGGATGTCAAGTAGTACAATCATTGTCTTTAAAAATGGTTGTTGTAAAATTAATAATATTTTGTGTCAATAGAACACTGAGAAATGTCAAATTATTGAAAAATGTCGAAATCAATAATAAATAATCAGTGTGGTCTATTTGGATGTCAATGAGTAAAATGTAATAAAAAAACATTGAGATTTGGTGGCAAATATTATTGGTTATGTCTTACAAATACTTACCTTGGCTATCACAGAACACTCAGAAGCTTACAAAAAAGTGTGTGACCTTTATTCTGTTCCGTTGAATCCAGGGAAATGTTAATGTAATTATTAGAGAAAAGTTCCAAGAAGATGTTTTATATTTTAATTTATTTATGTTGAGTGTTGTTGGCTGGTTCTTGGCTCTTGCTCGTAACATTATTTTGCTTGGATTGAGGAAGGATGTGTTCATTAGAGACTAATTACAGTGAAGGGGAATGTCACTGGTACCTGCCTATGTACTACCAGGCAGCAGGGTATGTTAAAGGAAGGAGGGGGGGGGGGAAGGATGGGAGCGAAGTGAAGGACAAGGGTACTAGTAAATACCTGACATTTCAGGGGAGCTCCTCGCAAATCGGATCTTATTCAGTATTATCTTCTATCTTTTTATCAATACTATCATGCCATCTTCTGAAAGTGGGGTAGTCAGTGGACTAACTAACTATATGTAATAAACATGCAAGTCGTCCACACCATGCCAATAAAAAATGATATTCAAGATGGATGGCATACATTAGGTAACATTGAATTAAGGTTCGTTATAAAAATATTGTATTCTTTATTTCGTGGTTTCCCATTTTTTTGAGCGTCCTCTAAAAGGTAAGTTTTAGTAAAACATCACAAATAAGACACACAATAACTTAAATTCTGAGATGAGATATGCCACCCATCCTAAATGTCATACATAATTATTATTGACAGCTTGCAAGTTAATTACATACTGTTAATCAACTGGCTAGCCCATTTGTTGTGTAATTGGTGGGTGAATTAAAAACTGAATAGTAGGTTGTATTTAGGAAATTAAATTTATATATAATTCTAAATAAAGGTGTCAAAATGGAAACTTAGTAAAATTTATGTCCAACTAGTGACAGGTAGGATAGATCTGCTGGCTACGCCACTCGTGGGATATGCCATGATAGAGAAATAGTCTAAAAGGTTAGATGTTAAATAGATTTAGGGCCTTGGTCTATTGACTTAATAATGTAGTAAACCAGCTCATGTAATTTCATTATTTATAGTATGTTATAGTAGATAATATGCACCTACATAATGTATGTAGTTTAATAATTGAAGTAAAGGGAATAATAATATGTGAAGTTAGAGAAGCAATAGTATGTATGTGTGTAGCAAAGACTTGTTATTCCATTTAGTCTCGTCCTTCTAAGAACCTCTCGACTAAGAGGGAGGCGTTGGAGAACGCTCTCATAGACCACTTGAGAAAAAAAAGCCTTCTCAGTGATAATAATAATCAAATACAGTTTAGGGCTCGAGGATCCATCAAATTTAGATAGCTATTATATCATGCTATCTACTTTATAGATAAGAATACCAACACACATATTATTATAGTGTCCATACAATACAATATAATATTATACTTACGAGTCTCTTACACACATTATTTATTATATAATACGTATCTTTGCACTTAATTTTTTTTATTAATTTCTCAGATTTAACATAGTTTTCATTACTTAACTTTCCATGTGCAAATTAAATTTTTCCACTTCAATAGATGCCGATAGAAATCGCCTCGTTATTTCTCAAAACCAAATCTTTAAGATAACAAAACCAAATCTTCAGATAGCATCAATCAGTGTGGGGTAATTTTTATGCATTGCTTTCAATACATAACTTTATTAACAATCACACTTTTAAATGACCCTGGACAATCTTTCAGTCAGCAAATAAAATGAAATATGATTTTATTTTATTAAATAAAATATAAAAATATATTATTGAGCACTGTTTAATCTCCACTTTGTTAGGTTAGATAGCGAACGTTTTCGCCTATACTTGTAGGCATTTTCAGGGAAACTATGATATGCACTAATTTCATTTTCAAGAGCTTCCGCTCGCATCGTCAACCAAATGTAAAGAAAAGTTTTATTATAAATACAGAAAAATACAAAACTTAAATATTCCCATAACAGACAAACTCTTAACAGGTTGAGAGTTTCTTTCATATTTCTTATAATAATGAACTTCATAAATCCCAGATTTAAAAGCTAAATGATAGTGTACCTTTATCAAAATGTATCACAATATGTGTTGTCGTTTAGTATTTCATATAAAGTAATGTGTATTATTTATTTTCTTGTGATATATTTTTTGTAAAAGGCATTAGCCGTTTATTGGATGAATAAGTAAATAAATATTATAATATGTTAATGTACCATGGAATTAGTGTTTAAGGTTTCTTTATAAATTATTTGAATAAATGTAATTACCGCTATCATGAATAATAAACAAGTCACAAAAATGTATATCATTGTTCTACATAGGTAGGTAGGTAGTAAGTAGAGGTATCCACCCCTTGATATAATATTATCTTGTGGGCACCTACCTAGACAGGAGGTACAGATAGAAAAGTATTATTATTATATTACAATATATACCTACCTGTATGTCGCAGGGGAGTTATGGAAATCAAGATTTAATCAAACCGCTAAGGGAGATAAACAATTTTCCCTTAAGATACTAAGTGATTTGATTTAAATCCCTAAATCGTTTTAGTGAAAAGAAGAAATTAAATTGTTAACATATGATGTTGCCATATGATGTTAACCATGCGACTTGATACGTGGAGTAGGTAATACAACAATATTCATTGAAACACAAATTATTTATTCGCAAATTATTAGCAAACGAAAAAAGTTCTTGAGCTGACATTCATAAAAACAAATAGAATATAATATTTAATGAAAATTTCAACATTTCTACTGAATATAATTTATAGACTATATTTCATTCAACTTTATTTCAACTTTTCACTGAAAGCGTTTTGGGATTTGATCAAATCACTTACCCTTCTTTAGCCAAACTTCACAGAAATCTCATGTTATTATGTTAACATCTTCCGTGAATTATTGATCATCTCCATTAGTGATCTGATTAAATTGCGGTTTTCATAATTTTCCTGTGACATATTATATAAAAAGCTCCACAGGTACAGGTACTGCAGATACCTTAGTCATCCTGAACTCCTTCCGGCAGGAGGATGCCTAGATCCTTAATACTTGAAAACCCGTGTTGCTGAGTTATGTTATATGTTCCCGTGTTACCTATTATTAACTGAGTAACAAATTAACAAATTAACGAGAATAATATTTATAATGATAAACTTCCTTTGAAACTCATTCCTTCATTTCCATTTTTTTTTAATTATAATATTCACTTTTGTTATTAATTATGAGAGTTTCAACTCTTATGGAGTCCCCGGTAAAGAATAGGTACTCCGCTCTTTTCTGTAAGTTTTCGAGTGTTCTGTAAAAAGCAGGTATTCGTATAAACTCACTCTAAGATAATTATTATCTACTTACAATTCAGCGATGAGGTTTGCCATTCGTCCTGAATGTTTTATTTTTTATTGGCACGGAGAGGACAGTCTGCATGTTTATTACTTGCAGTAAGTCCGCTGGCAATCTCACTTGTAGGATATGCCGTGATGGTATAGTATATATATATATATATGTAGTAGTATTAGTGTAATATTAATTATGTTCGCTACTTTGTAGACCTTGTACACATCAGTCATCACAGGTATAGTTTTACTGAAAGAAACACCGAAACTCTTATGGTTTCTTTTTTAACTTTTTATTTAACACTTATTTTTGCTCTTGGAATTAATTGAATGAATAATATGAACTATTTCTATGTTGGTCTGGCCAACTGTGTTGACCGTGCCTTCTGTGTGGCTGGTCCGTTGCTGTGGAACAAAATTCCCTATGATTTGCGAACTCTGGAGAGTGTGGAAGTGTTCAAGACGAGGTTAAAAACCCTATTGTTCAGGAGGTGTTATGATTCTTGAATGGGCCCTTGCGGTGGTTTTTCCACAAAACGGCGCATCATAAATAAGTTGTCTAGTTATTATCATTACTTTTGAGTAAAGAAGATATACCTATATTTTGTTAATAGAATAATAAATAACCGGAGATAAATTCTTGTTTAACAGTTACGGGTTTATATATTGGTATTCAATTATTATTTACGTAATTAATATTAAATATATTACCTATATTGTTATGTTAGTGTATTGTATTGTATTGTATTGTAGTTCAGCTAACACTATAAGCCTTTCAGTAGCCGGGATTCCAGGAACAACAAAACTCCTAACGAAGAAAAATAAGCACAGGACATCCGGAGAAGAGCGAGAGGAAATGGGATACTGTAATTTACTCATAGGTACTTATAATGAGTATATAATAATTAACTTTAAATTTATTATAAATGGATTGAATATGAAGAAATTATATAACACCCCAATCAATTAACTATATGTAAGTAAAAACACTTTAGAGTTTTAAATTTGTTTATTTAACAGTAACATATGTACATAATGTTTCGGGTTACAGGCCCATATTCATACTCTATGGGACTGTAATCCGAAACATATGTCACTGTTTTAATAAACAAATTTAAAACTCCAAAGTGTTATTACTTACAAATATTTAATTTATTAATGGAGTTTTACTCATTTAATGAAAATTAAAACCCACTCAATATTATACCAAACTATATCATCGTAGCTAGCAGACCAGTGGGCCTAGTCAAAACACATTTGAGCGTTAAGTTTTCGTTTCGTTTTCGTTCAAACAAGACGAGGTTGCGAGAACGCGTCAATTTTCGTAGCTAAAATACACAAGTAGCTACGGAAATTGACGCGTTCTCGCAACGTCGTCCGCGTTTGAACGAAAATGAAACGAAAACGTAACGCTGAAATGTGTTTTGACTAGGCCTATTCTTGCATCTGAAATGAAGCATTTACTAAGAGACTAAAATGAAACACGATTGATTTTAGTTTGGACATGTGGAACGAATTAATGATGAAAGGATGACAAAAAGGATTTATTTATCTGATCATGTGGATCAAATGGACGGCTGTAAGCTGAGTCAGAAAAATTGACGTGCGTGTATAAGAAATTGTATTAAAATAAGTATATAAGGATAGATTAATATGGCGATCCGTCTTCACAACCTATACCTCACTTGGAACAGAATTCGGATAAACAGGAGTCCCTGACTCCTGAGATATCCGAGTGTGTAGAGGTTCTTTCAACCCCACTTGCAACACAGCATGACCATTATATTGTTATGTAGTATAGTTAATTCAGGTACCTGGGAGCAACCACAACGCCAGAGGCTGATCTCCGGTAGGAATTACTAATCCGCATAGGAGCTGCTAGCGGGGCTTTCAATAACATGAACAAAGTTTGGAAGGCGTCTGGATTCAGCATCAGGACAAAATGTCTCTTGTTCAATGCGTGTATCATCCCAATCCTTCTATATGGCTGTGAGTCTTGGTACTTAACCAAGGCTCAAGAGCGGAAGATACTGAGCTTTGAAAACCGTATGGCTAATTTCAAGACAAGATTAATAATATCGTCTTTACATAGATAGTGTGAAGAGCAACCCTGCAGAGATTATTATTAGGTATTGTTCTGATTTTATGTCTGACTAAGCTTATACTTTTTTAATCTCAAGTTGTTAAATAATATAGGGTAAGTGGAGCATACAACGAATTGTTTTGTGAGGATTTTTTTTCAATTGATTCGGGTTGCTTTTAGACAATTCACACAAGTGGCGTAGCCAGGGAACCAAGTGCATGGAATAAAATATATGTAAGCTGTTCTCTCCACACCAATGAATACAACATCTTCTGGTTGATTGGAATCTTTCATCGTATTGTTCGATGCCATTTTAGTGATATTTAACAAATACCTATCTTATACAGAACATTAAAAAAACTTATCTACAAGTGTGGGAAATATATTTTTTTCCAAGAGTCTTCACTAAAAATCATAAACAAGAAATGGAAAATAATAATATCTGCGTCTGCATCTGTATTGCGTAACATACCTACTTACCTTGCTAACATAATACATATATAAATTATTATAATAATATTAATGATAAAAATAATGCTTAACAAAGTTAATAATTGTGTTTGTTACCATTGTATGTAGGGAAGCAAGTAGCTGGGGGGGGGAGAGCCCCGAGCATTTGAAAATGTTAAAAATAAATCTCCATTTGTAAAGCCACCGTGTCTCGGAGGGGGGAGGGGGGGGGGGAGGTGTACACGCCAGTACACGGGTTCTTGTCTGTATTCTCTGATAATATTATGTAGGTACACTTTTATAATAATGTGTTACCTACATGTAAGAGATTTCGGGAAGAAGGGCTTAAAATGCTTTGACAAACTAACAGTTAACCATTTGATCCCACCTTTTTTTTGTAGGTTTTCGAGTATACTGTGAGAGGCAGTGGCTCGTAAAATATCACGGACAAGCTATTTTTAACCTATAGTTCAGCGATGAAGCATGTCACACATACTGAATGTCTTCGATTTTTATTGCCATGCGGAGGATTACACGCAGATTTTTTTTTATTGGAATTAAAGAGGATAGTCCGTTTTTTAATTGAATTTTATCCGTTTTCTTTCGATGACTCTCCCAATAACTCACTCACTTATTGACAAACTATACTATACTATACTACATATACTATACCCTCACGCCGTGTCCCAAGTGGGGTAGGCAGAGAGAACGGAACGCCAAACAGATCTATCTTTACACACTTCCTTCGCTTCCTCCACATTCATACAGTTTCAAAAAACTCATAGCTCATTATATCTCTTAGCTTAGCTCATTATATCTCTTCACAAACTCATAGCTCATTATATCTCTTCACAAACTAGCAAACCCATTATTTTAATTATTGAACCATTTTTTAACTCATTTACGAACTCACCCACTGACATTCATGGCTCATTACTTAAGTTGACATACTAACAAGTCCACTAACTCATGCACTAACACACCCACCAACTCACCCTTTGACTCTTTGTTTGTTTTTGTTTTGTTTTCATAAGTAATAACAGTTTGCTAATAATATTTTTTATTCTCTAGTTGTATATATGTATTAATGTCCAATATTGTCTCTTAGTTTTTTTTATCATTTTCTTGTTTACTTTTTTTTTGGAGAGAACAATTACGATGGTTTGGGCATGTGGAAAGAATGAATGAGGACAGAATGACCAAGAAGATATATTTGTCTGAGAGGAATGTTGCTTGGAGACGTGGACGTCCAACTGCAACATCTTTTATATCAAATTATACAGGACGGTCACGTGTTGAGCACATTAAACAGGAGAGCATGCATAAGGAATTGTATGACAGTGACGGAAGCGAAAGATGTATGCAAGGATAGAAGGAAGTGGCGTTTGATACCCCGCGAAGGAAGCGGCGTGATGGTATGTATTTTTTTATTTTTTTTATTTTTACAATATTAAAGAATCAAACAGTCATAACATAATATGTTAACAATTAATACACTCAACATGTGGACCAGCAAAGATTCCACTCTTACCAGAAATGTCTAGTCTTGAGAAAAAAAGCAAAAGTTAAAATTTTCTAAAAAAGTCAAAGTAAATTTAAAAACAACAATAATACAATATTTAAAAATGATACAAAAATATAAAAGTAACAAATCCCAAAATACTAGAAATCAGTCTTTCAGTTTCATTAGTCTTGAGAAAAAAAGTAAAAGTTAAAATTTTCTAATATGTATGTATGTACAATTATTATATTCCTTCCACAACACTAGTTTTTTTTGTATGTGCTTATGTTTTGTGCTTATCTTAATATAAAATTGCGAAAGAAAATAATTCAATGAAGAAATAATTATTATTATATTACGCAAAATGTACTCTAATTCTAATAAGCTGACTTTCATTTTTTCATCACTGAGAACAATATTTAAGTGTTGGTTCGTTGTAAGACTTCTATGTTGATAACCATATCAGATGTCAATAATTTTCGTAAATATAGATTTCAGCTGTTCTTCAGGTAGGTACTTAATATAAATACAAGCTCATAGGTATTATGACGTTGTTAATTTGAGTAAATATTTGAATAAAACATATTTATTCATATCCTCAGGTACATTATTTGGTGTATACTTTAATAATATCGTTGTAAAATAATTTCTATTCTGTGTAATATTGAAATATAAAGTAAATTTAGTTTGTAATGTGAAATTTGAATAATAAATAATAGAGAACGAGAATAAATTAAATATTTTGAAAGCAAAGGGAATCAAAAGCTGGTAATAGTATGATATTATAATATGATGTGTTATACAAAATATACGTTTGAAAATGTAATGATTTTAAGAGGCCAAAGTAACACAAAAATAAAGAATAACGAAACAAGCAACATAATTCTTATATTATTTTTGTATATATACACAAACAAACATACAATCATTTATTAATATTATATTAGATGACTAAAAGATGGAAACATTATACAATATAAGAAAGCACACCATGTCAAGAAATTACATTTTCAGTGTGATCGTTCAAAATTTATCAAACATATTACTATGTGGTTATTTGTAAACAGTAAACATAAATTTCTCATACCGATGTTTAACTAACAAAATCTTTCAACCCACTTTTTCTTCAAAAATGAGTTGCAAAAGTGTGTAAAATCCAATTCTTTATCTACCTGCAAAATCTCATAGACCACAGATAACTGATAAGTCAAATCTAAAACAGCAATACCTCTTAACACTAATCTTTCTCAAATAAGAGCTGATTACTCCATTTTTTTTTACATAATATGGTATTAAATATTAAAATATAACAAATAATGTAAAATCACTATCATTGATTGATTATAAGAATTTAAAACAGTTTTTATGCTCTCCTGTAAAATTTGGCCAATGTGGGTTGAGAGGTTTTGCAAGTTTACCATCGATATATTTGTTGACACGAATTTGCATTCGAAGGTTATTGTGAGATATTGCTATAACATTTTTTCTAAAATGCAAATATTATTGTTTCCGTAGAGCACCCGGTATTGATGTCTCACTCTCGAAAAAACCTTTTACATCTCAAATTGAGAGATGACGTTTGCCACGAACCCTGAAATTCTTAATTATTTGTTGACTTTGAAAGGACAAACTAGCATGTTTTTTACGTGCGGCTGGTCTGCTTATTTCCCCATTTGTGGGATATGCTGTGATGGTTCAGAAGTGTCAGGATGGTAATTGTAACACTTATATGAAATAATAATTTGTCAAAAATCGACATTGTGTATTTTTGCTCCAACATAGAAATGTATAATTCGATGGTTTAAAGCACAGAAGACACATGTCCAAATTTGATAGTTTAGAGAAAACAGGGTTTGAAACTTTGAGATTCAAAATTAATTCACTAATTTTAAATGAATTCAGAAGATGTCCTTGGTGGACATGTGCTTTTTAAGAATCAATTACGTCGATATTAATACATTCTCAAATATCTCATGTGACATGTTACATCTGTGCACAAAAAAATGATAATTTAAGAATGATTGGCATCTGGTTTTTGTTAAATATTTCGATAATGATATAAGTATTATTGGTAATTATGTGATCAGGACATAGAGGACGTTGCAACCGATCTTGTACATATATTAACTCATTTTACCTAAATAGTGGACATGTGTCTTTTGTGCTTTAAACCATCGTTTGAACATGTTATTATGACGTGAATGAATAAAAAATGATGTAAATCTGGATTATTATTATTTTTTATTGTGAACTAGCTCATATACCCTGGGGAGATCAGACAGAAATGTACATACATACGTTACAATATTATATTATTATTTTCATAATAAAGATGTATCTGGATTTCTATAGAACTCATTTTGTTATTATAAAAGCAACATAATCAACTAGAACTGATTTTCATCATATCAAGGAGAATATTAAGAAACCAAAATTAATACCACGGCATCTCACATAGTTATGAAAAGGTAGCCAGCGAAATAACGGCATGTAATAAAATGCAAACATATTTTTAAATTATTGAATAGATACATTCATAATCCGATGATACTTTATATACCGCACTCCTACAATAGATCACGGAGGCCTTTGTTATTCTATCTCACTCATGGAAGAATTACTAATTTGGTGATAAATTCTCCGACTATCAAGGCAATGGTCTTGTTGAATTTGTTGGCTGAGCACTGTAACGTAATTTCTCTGCCGTACAGGGAATTTATTGCCCCGATTGTGAGGATCTCTGTTGGTAGAGTGATGTCTTCAGCTAACGTATTATTTATTACAGGTAATGTATTCGCAATATGACAATTAACTTTTTTAAATAATATTATGTAGGTAAGATTGTTTGTTCATGTTGATTCCCATAGAGCAGTTGTCTTCCTCGTATCACCTGCCTCCTTCTTACGTAACATCATAATCCAAGTAGTGAGTGAGTTAGGCGTGTAACTAGAAGCTATATAAAGATTTTATTCTCAGAAAATAACAATTCTCTTCTAAAACTCCAGCCTCCTCTTTCTTGGATTTAACGAAAATAATTTTCTCGTCATGTTGTATCTAATTTAACCCATATAACCCCAAGCAGAGTTTGATGTTTGTTTTAATTCGGGAGCCATACATTTGTTTGGTGAGATAAAATTAGAAAAAATACACAAAAACATCTCGAAGAATACTAACATATTACCTATAAAACTGTTTTTAAAAATAACATTTTACTATTTTATAGATTATATCTGCATTAACTTTGTAATACTTCATTGTGAATTGTATGATTAAATTAATAATATTTATAATTGTTGTTTAATGTTACTGTGGAGTAAAACTAAAGAAAGACCGGTTTCTCGGACTCCGAGTTTTCATCATGAGAACTTATATATTTGTTTCAAGAAGTTTTATATATGTTTTTGTTTCATTACATAAGTACAGATTAGTACCTGGTGTATTACTTCATCGGTAGATGACAAAGGTTTGCCGAAATCGAAAGAATAAAAAAGTAACATATAGTACGAAGTATAAATACTTTGATATTATAAAAATGTCTCGCAATTGTTACATAATTAATCCTTCGAAAATAAGTGAAATAGATTTCACTAGTTTAATAAATTATTAAAGTGCCGGATCGTGCATGGTGCAAAATGGGTTATGTAAAGGAAAATCATTTCTAATGAAAAATAAAGTCATAGGAACATGTTTCCCGTCTTACAATAAATTACATTAAAACTCAAGATGCTTGTATTAAACGCAGCATGATCTCGTAGTAAGACTATTTACATAATAATATTATTGAATTTTCCAAAGTTTTAGACTTAAACTCCAAAAATCATGCAGTGAGTTTAGTATAAGTTTTTAATTTGTTTAGATATCGCCGTTTTTTTGTAAAATATATATTTTATATGGAAAATGGAATATTTGGAATATTTTTTGTTACCAATGTTTGCACATTTTTATATGAACCTAAAGATATGTTCAGAAATCAGCGGTGATATTTGTTACCCTGAATATCTTAATTTATTGTTTGTACGAGGACGGCTTGCATGTTACCCCACTTGTAGAATATAATGCTGTTATGGTATAAAAGTAGTAGAAGACATGTTCAGAAACTATTTTTAGTTTGGAATGAGATAATCTCATATTTAAGATATTATATTTAACAATTACGATTTAAAATGAGGTTTGTATTTTTACTAACACTTTATTAAAGTGATTAAAATTTCTGCATTCGATGTGTTTGATAAATACATCGAATGTCAAGACCCGCGAAGTTTGATAATATGTCGAGTGTTGAAACCCAGGTGACTTCAAATAAATTTTGAAAAATGAGAGTTATTAATAAATACGGATTTTTGTAAAATAAATACCGATAAAATAAAAAAAAAATGTGTTTTGCTTTTTTAACTACCGCTATTTAAGTCTCCGGCATGGAATAAATCTTTTACTTTTTTATAAAATTTAAAGTGTGTCTTGTAAAAGGAATGTACTCAATTCAGCGATCAGATATGCACAATTCTCCTGAACGTCTTAATTTTTATTGACACTGAGAGAGCGACTTTTATGTTTATTGTCTGCAGCAGTTAGTTCGCTGTCTACGCCACCTGTAGGGAATACCGTGATGGCATGAATGAATTATTTTTGATTTTAAATTTAATATTTAAAGTAAAATTAATTTCATCACATTGAATATGCTTTAATCCCGTGGACCATCTTAAATTCAGCGGTAAGGTTTGCCACTCATCCTGAATGTCTTGATTTTATATTGGCACGGAGAGGACAGCTTCCATGTTTATTATATGCAGTTGATCTGCTGGCTAATCTACTTATGGGATATGTCGAGATGGTATAATAGTAGTAGTAGTAGTAGAATGCATTATCTGTATAAAATACATATTTATATTTTTAAACATTATGAGAATGTATTAATTCCCTTATTAAAATAATAATAGTTTTCTAAAATTGCAATAAACTTCACGAGCGCTTTCATTCTTCATTCTCGAAGCGAATACTAAACCACAAACAATATTAATAACAATATACATATGTACCTACATATTATGCAAAGAGATTGTGAGCACTACTACTAGTGTAAACATTAAGTTGTGGAGTTATATTTGAAACCACCACAGTCTATGAAATGATACTAGTATTTGATTAATAGTAATATTGTTGAATTTAATGTTTCAGTGTTGGCATTGCGAAACAACATTTAAATAATATAAAATATAAATTAATACTGATTCTTGATACACATTAATGTATACAAATTACGCCTAGCGCTTTCACTCTGAGGGTTTTCTTACATTCTGAGTCATTAGAGATTGATAATTGTTTTAACCACTTTGATTTCTTTTTGTAATGTCTTGACCAAATTTATTTAACAATTTTGTATCTTATTTTATAATTATAACATGATTAATGTTATATTGTCTGTAAAACTTTCGTTTCTTTAGTCTAATTGTTTTGTGTCTTTTTTGTAACAGATCTTTCTTTTGTTTACATGTTTTGTATGTATACAGAGGTTTAACATGTAAAAAGCTTTGGCCGTAAATAATCTAACAAAGTGGACAATGTCTTAACTCCTATAAATTCGCCACCTAACATCCCTTAATATCTCATGTATATTTAGACGTTGTTTTATCTTCTAAATTTAGTTTATACTCCGCCCTGATGATGCCAATGTATTGGTGAAAGCGCTAGGCGTAATCGTGGTAAACTTTGTGTAGGTACATTAATGTCAAACAAAAAACAGTTAATATTATTAATAATAATTGTCATTTTTGTACCTACATATATACATGTTTGAAAGCTTATCTACGATGGATATTGCCAATAATCTTAATAGAATCTAACAAATTTAATATCATACGTATTGTTCAACTCAACGTTTAAAGTGATTTTGGGTTAAGTTTTTGCATGCCAATCTTATTATTCAAACTTCGGATGAATCATATTTTTTCAACGTGTAGGACACACTTAGTTACTGTTTTTTGCTTGGAGAGAATGTGCACCCCCGGGCGTCATCTAGACTATTTTTTCAAATGTCAAAATGACCGTAGCTCATTCACACGTATATATTTGGTTGTTCTGAAAAATGAAAAAAAAAACATTATTTATTAATTTACCACATTTTTAAATAGGAGGCTGACGTTAAAGATAAAATGTTCGAAAAATAAGATATAAATAACAAATATTCAGGAAAGGTAACGTGTTTCATTGCCGATTACTAATTTGTTGTGAAATCTGTTTGAGCGCGAGGTGCTATAAAAAGAAAAACATTTCATCCATAATGAATTATTTATATTTTAGTATGGCCAGCCAATGTACAGTGGAGAATAAATTATACCAAATACATTTACATCATTAGAGTTGATCCGGGCTTTTGTTTTGTTACAAAAAGATTAAAAGGGAATGTTTCTGTCATTTAAGGGATGGAAAATTAAATCAAGACTGAAATGTTGATACCAAAAACGTGTTGATAAATCATCCCCCTGTCTTATTTAATATGGAGACGTTACATAGCACTTATGTTTTATCGTGATCTGAGTATCTTGCAACGAAAACTACTATTATAAATAAGACACATAAGAAACAAGTGGCGTTTCTTACATTATGATATGCCGTGATAATGATATGTAATGATCCCCTTTTGTTTAATATTTACATATTTGATATAGACCGGTGTTTTCAGTACACAGATTATTTACTATATGCAGACGATATGAAGAATTTTCTAAGGTCTCCAGTGAGACAGATGCTAATCATCTTCAGGAAGACCTGGATCGCTTGTCTTTATATTGTAAGAGAAATATGCTTTGTTTAAGTATAGGAAAATGTCAAAAAATATCTTTTACCAGAAACAAAAACGTTTTGAATTTTAATTATAATATTGATGGCATTATTCTGAAAACGGTGTCTCTGGTGAGAGAATTGGGCGTGCTGCTGGATGCTGGGCTGACGTTCACGGAACATATTTCCTCTATAACTGAGAGGTCATTTAAAATGCTGGGATTTGTGATGAGAACTTGCAGACCCTTCAGCAGTGTGAGCACTCTGAAAACGGTATATTTTGCTTATGTGAGGAGCCTTTTAGAGTTTTCATCACAGATATGGTCACCCCAATATGCAGTACATACATGTAGTACATCATGCATGGTGTTGTTGATTCCTCTTACCTTAGTGGAAGTGTCTCGATTCGTGTGCCGTTGCCGAGGCGAACACGAAACAATGTTTTATTTCATGTCGAAACATTTTCATCAAATTACACCAGAAACTCTGTTGTTAACCGGCTCTTGGAGACATATAACGATGATTTTGTCCACCTGGATATTTTTACAATGTCGCGGGGACAATTCACAGGGGCCGTGGCGCAGACCATGAACGCGTGAATTTCGTTTAATTTTTTTTTTAACAGTTCCTTTATCTCTCTCTCTCTCTCTCTCTCTCTCTCTCTCTCTCTCTCTCTCTCTCTCTCTCTCTCTCTCTCTCTCTCGTTGTATTCTTGTTCGTTGTATAATGTCTTGGTAAAAGATGAAACAATTGTCTACTCGTTAATTAAATAAAGTGTGTATTTATAAAAAAAGTTAAGTGCTTACTTCATACCATTATGTTTTTCTTTTCATTAAGAAATTTTAAAGATTTCAGAATACGCAACCACTATGAGTTTATTTATACAAAAACTAGTTGAAATTTAAAAATATGTTAGATTTATACAATATTTAGATAAAATATAACATAACATAACATACATAGACAATTCACACAGATCGAGCTAGTCCCAAACTTAGATGAATCTTGTATTATGGGTACTAACGCGACGATACACACATATACAATGCACTACATACATATACATACATGTAACACCCAGACCCAGGACAATTAGATAAAGGTCATTCTTCACTTTGCCCTGGCCGGGAATCGAACCCGGGACCTCGTGACTCAAAGGCAAGAGCGTTACCTCCACGCCACACCGGCCGACAAAACACCTTCTATATATAATATACCTACATACATGAATCTTTTAATCAAATTATAACTTTGTTACATAATTTCTATACGATTTATAACTGTTAACACTCAAAGAATACTCAAATTCACGGCACGTAAAAACCACTGATTTTCATTATTTTCTGGGCCATAACTTAGATTCGACAATAATTTTTGTTATTGATTTAGACAGCCAGCATAAGGGAGCATGTAATTAATTAATTACATTAACATGGAACGTAGTACTCCCTACGAAACATATTTATAAAAACAAGACAAAAATAATATACCTTACAAGATTTATAATATGTAACATGGGACTTACATAAATGTTAATATACTTTGGCAGACTTGTGTTTTGTTTGCCAATTATAGAATTTCAGGAAATATTTTCCACTGTTTTTATACATTATAATATGTTATATGTATTGAAAATAGATTCAAGATAAAGAAAATGTATTGTGGTTAATTTCAGCCATTATTGTAAATGTATTTTATAAAAAAGTATAACATTCAATACTAATTATTCTAAAAGATATTTTTCGTATATATATAATGAGTTACAATCCATTGGATTGGTCTCCAACGAGTTTGGACTTTCTTCTCCACTACTCCCTATTCTCAGCCAGTCTCTTCAACTCCATGTATGAGCCACAGTTCATGTCCCTCTTCAGTTGGTCCATATAGGCTTCTCTCTGTCGGCCTCTGCCATTTGTGCCTCCGGTCCTACCCTCTGCGATTGCGATGAGCAGTCCTGGGTGCCTGATGTTGTGGCCAATTCAGTTAGCTCGTTGTTGGCAGATTCTTTTGAGGAGTTGCCTTTTTTCGCCAACGCATGCGTCTATAGCACCACATTTCAAATGCCGCTAACCGTCCGCTTTCACTCTTGCTGATGGTCCACGTCTCGCACCCATATAGCAAAATGCTCCACACATATTCTTTTTTAATGGTATTAGTATACAAGTAGAAGAATTCCAGAAATTTGAAACAAGTGTTTCGTTCTCCAACAGGCTAAAAATCACAAGAGAGACGTCTTTCCATTTCTTAGGTCATCGCGTAAAATTGATAATAACCCCCAAGTTTTCAGAAAAACCATCAGGGATGACCCATACTTTTAAAAATATCTTTCAAAGAATATTATTTGATGTATGCATAAGTTTATCATTTGACCGGCAAATTCTGATTTGCCGATTATTATATGTTGTAGATAAATAGAAATATTGGACAAAGTAATATTAATTTATGTAGAGGACTTGTTAGTTACAACAGTTGTCCCGTTATCTCTTAATAATAATATTAATTTCTAAACGAGAATATCAAGACAAACATCTCCGAGATGGATTCACAAACAAGAGATAACATCGCAATACATACATACATAATATATCTACATAGATTCATATTACTATTATACTCGGGACTTATCATGTTCTTTGTTTACTTATTCATCATAATAATATAACGTGGATACCTACAGATTATACATAATATATCTACATAGATTCATATTACTATTATACTCGGGACTTATCATGTTCTTTGTTTACTTATTCATCATAATAATATAACGTGGATACCTACAGATTATACATAATATATCTACATAGATTCATATTACTATTACACTCGGGACTTATCATGTTCTTTGTTTACTTATTCATCATAATAATATAACGTGGATACCTACAGATTATACATAATATATCTACATAGATTCATATTACTATTATACTCGGGACTTATCATGTTCTTTGTTTACTTATTCATCATAATAATATAACGTGGATACCTACAGATTATACATAATATATCTACATAGATTCATATTACTATTATACTCGGGACTTATCATGTTCTTTGTTTACTTATTCATCATAATAATATAACGTGGATACCTACAGATTATACATAATATATCTACATAGATTCATATTACTATTATACTCGGGACTTATCATGTTCTTTGTTTACTTATTCATCATAATAATATAACGTGGATACCTACAGATTATACATAATATATCTACATAGATTCATATTACTATTATACTCGGGACTTATCATGTTCTTTGTTTACTTATTCATCATAATAATATAACGTGGATACCTACAGATTATACATACTTATATATAAAATTACATTTTATTATAAAATATATTGTCTTTCTGCAAGTATGAAATATTCTCGTTAGTTAATTTCTTGTTATTGTCTAAATGTTGCTATGTTTGTAATTTGATCGTGTACCTATTCTTATGTATGTGTGACAGAACTCGATTTGTTACAAAGGTGGATTACTTACCTAACTAATTAAGTAAACCTATAAACTAAACCAATACCAATATTTATATATTTTTTTTTATACGCGGCGGCAGAATTGCCATCCACACTTCTCAGCATTGTACAACCAGATAAGTCTCCATATGATCAGTCATGATCACACAAAAACTTAACAGTCTAATGCCGGGAAAAATTCACCTATCCAGATATACAGGATATCAAAGGATTAGGCTCAAAACGCGGGATCAAAATACCAGCATTGTGCCTGAAATATCTGTGTTCAAAAACTTTTTACAATATTACAAGTGTTTATTATAATAGATTTTTGAATTTTAATGTACAAATTAACCGGTAAATCTAATTTTTGTAAATTATTTATTAAAGATTTCGGAGTTACCCCTGTAGCTGACATGACTAAAGGTATTATATAAACGGACCGAGAATGCCAAATATTTTTTATTTCTCCTGCTAGTTCTGTATATTTACGTATTTTTTCAGCGACGGTTGTTTGTATATTATGTGTATTTGGGACAGCGATGTCGATTAGGTACGTTATTTTATTACGTTTATCATGTAATACTAAATCGGGTCTATTATGATGTATTTGTCTATCTGTTATTATGGTTTTATCATAATAGAGCCTATAATTTTGATTTTCTAAAACCGGTTCCGGGTTGTATTTAAAATAAGGTATTACATTATTTGAGTTTAAAAGATTATGTTTAATAGCTAAATTTTGATGTATAATTTTTGCGACATGATTATGTCTATAAGTATACTCAGTTTGAGCGAGAGTGGAACAACCCGAAACTATGTGTTGAATTGTTTCCGGTTTGGCCAGACATTTTCTACACGAATCATCAATTATGTTTTGATTTTTTATAATATATTTTTGATAATTTTTTACTTACTATTATTGTAACACTATATTTATTTAATTTGTTTTGACCTCTATTATGTATTATTATATGACATTGGAGAGGTCTGAACACCCCAGTTTCAAGTCTGGAGTGAAGGTTTACATTAAAAACAAATAATTACATAACTACATATTAATATCTTTCAGTAAAACTGCACTTCAAATATGGATGATTTCCATAAGATACTTGAGTAAAGTATACTTTAAACGAAACATGCCTTTTGTACTTTTCGCATGGTTTAAATTGTTCATTCAAATTTCTGGTCAAAACCTTGTCGAATCAGACATATTAGTTTAATAGACTAAAATTTTAATAGACATAATTTTATAGACTAAAAACCCATAAACTAAAAACATCTATCTACGAGTACCTATAGATTCGTTCCTCCTACAAATTAGATATAAATATGCAAGACATCTTTTCCGTGCCAATAAAAAATAAAGCATTTAGGATCCCATCACTGATTTAAAGAATGATGTTAAATGTGTTAATTATGATGTTTTAGGAAGGAGCTCGATGTAAATAAATGACATTAAAATTTTAGAAAAAAATTGAAGAAGTATTCTTCATCGTTATCGAAAAGTTTGTGAGCTGTGTATTGAAATAATATTTTATTTGTTGTAGACAGTGTAGGCACAAAAAGTGTTGGCAACCAGCCCGATCTTACCCCTATTAATAAGTGTCTAAGTTATGCGACGTTGTACTTTTTATTTGGCATTAGAATCTTACATAAGTATAATAAATTATGCCTTTAGATGGACAGAAAAGAAAGCTTTATACAGATAGGAATAAATATTCATAAAAAAACATTTCATAATAATGACAATAGTTCCTACACATATAAATTTCACATTGTCTGTCTGTTTGTTTTTCACGAGCATTATTTAAATTTGTTTTTTTCAGGCAGGCTACGGACAAACTAATGCCGTTTGTTCAAACTCAAAACTACCTTTTGGGTATTTGTATTAAAAAATTAGTAAATCATCATTATCACGTCATCTCCCTTTTGGGTTAGGCAGAAAGAATTGAACGCTACTTACTATTATTGTTGCATGTGCACTTTTCGCTTTCGTTACTAATGTCTTCCATCACTAATGCACGCTCTTTTATTCAATGTGATCGATACAAGTCAAGAATATCTGGTTTATTATGGCCTAGTCATTTAATCCTCGAACGGCCATGTTTCCGAGCATGATTCTTCTTTTTTTTTTTCAATTCACCTCGAAATGGAATTCAAAAAAGTACTTACGGTCAATAACATCAAAATTTTACAACAGTTAATCTACATATCTCACTTATTACCCAATCGTCAAACTTGTTTGGAGAAAGAAAATTTTATGTCTTGATTAAAATACGAATTTAAATTTCCGCTCATTTTGAATGAAGCTACTTATATAAAATATAGATAATATAAGAATTTATATATAATTTTAATGGTAATGTGAAAAATATAATAAAATTTATTTCTTCAGTAAAAAATTCAGTAGGTACCTACTCGCAGTGGCGTAGCTAGGGGGGGGCAGGGGGGGACATATGTCCCCGGGCGCCGCATTAGGGGGCGCCAAAATGAGTATTAAAACTATTTTTTTTATTTTATTTTGGTGTAAACAAATGTATCCCAAGTACGTTTGCAAGATTGATTTTTGGAGCCCCACAAATATCTTCATTTCAAACCAGTTGGCAAACACAATTTTGGCGCCCCCATTGACCATTAAGGGGCGCCATTCTACTCATTAACAAAATTACACATCCACAATACAGGATTGCTGATGGCGTTTTTTTTTAACAAAGATCAGTTCGGGTTCAAATATTATTCTTCATAACTGAAAGTGGCATCTAGTTTTAACTATTATACAGGTTGGATAATTTTGAGTCGAATATAGGATTTTACGTGAGTGCAAAGAAAATAGTATAATACCTACTTCACATTAGTTGAAAAGAGATAAATTTGTCATTAGATATAAATGTAGCAAGTAAGTTGTTGTTTTAAATAATATTTGAAATCTAGCAAATTTTTCGGTAATTATAAATTATTTTACTTGCAAAAAAACACCATTGGAAAACTCGGTAAATTTCTCGAAGTGGAGAATTTTGGAGAATTATGGTGTATTTTTAGACAAATACAATAAATTGGTAAAACAATTTTTATTGATCATTTTTACAATACGGATATGGTAATGGGTTACAATAATATACTTATAAGACTAATTTTTAAAAGGAACAAAAGAAAATTGATGTTTTGATTTTAAGTAAAGTTCATTGTTCACTTATTAGTTACCTACTAGTTTTTGTAACCCGGCATCGCTCGGGTTGAAATAAACAGATAACCGACACATACATGAGTTACTGAAAAAAATACAGCAACTTTTACGTAAACAAAAGCAGTAAAAATTTCTTCGCAATGAAAAAACTTAAAGTTTGACACCCCACATGCCCATTTAAAAACATGGAAAAAGTATTAAAAACCTCTGATTTGGGCCCAAATCAGCCCCATGAAATTTTGGACCGATCAGGTTGTCAGGTATTGGGCGAAAGGTTATAATATTTTTGGGAAAGGTCATTCCGTGCCAATTCAACACAATTTTGGGTGATTTTTAGATTTGATGTCTCAGATTTTCATGATTTTTTTTATGCAGAGATATATCATAGACTTATGAAAAATACCAAATTTCAGCTTTTTAGCACAATTATTTTTGAAGTTGTTTATTTTCAAAATTTCAATTTTTATGAAAAAATTTCATGTCTTGGCACCTTTGGATACCTATAGACTGGCAACCAGTGATGATAAAAACCTGGGAGAGATCTCGTTCTAAAACTGTTGAATGGGGCTTTAATGTAATGTGCCACAGGATAGGGGTAACGGTTTTTTTTTTTAATTTAAAATTAAATTTTTCAATAAGTGGTCATATTAAAAATTCCAAAAAAAATTGACAATAATAGTTTGTAATGTTTTTATATATAGACATATATCAAAATTATATTATGGGATCTCAACGGGATCAGAAAATACAGGGCTTCAGAAATGCATGAATCGTTATATTGCGTGTTTTGGCACCTTTGGATGCGTATAGGCTGGCAAAATATAATGATGATATAAAACTGGGAGTGGTCTTATTTTAAAGCTGTTGAATGGGTTAGCTATGATATAAATAAAGCTATGATATGCCACAAGATAGGGGTTAAAAGTAAAAAAAAAAAATAATAAGTGGGCATTTTAAAATTCCAAAAAATTTAATAAATGTTTATGATGTCTTAATACATAATATAGCAAAATTTTATTATTATGGGATTTCAATGAGATCAGGAGATACAGGACTTCCGAAATGCATGCATCCTGAAATACATGCAATTTCACGATGCATGCATTTCTGAAGCCTGTCTCTCCTGATATCATTGAGATCCCATAATAGAATTTTGGTATATGTATAAAGACATTACAAACTATTTTTGAATTTTTTTGGGATTATTTGAAATTGCCACTTTTTGAAAAATTTAATTTTAAAATATTTTTTTTAACCGTTACCCCTATCCTGTGACACATCAAATTAAAGCCCCATTTAACAGCTTTAAAACGAGACCTCTCCCAGGTTTACATCATCACTGGTTGCTAGTCTATAGGCATCCAAAGGTGCCAAGACATGAAATTTTTTCATAAAAATTGAGATTTTTAAAAATTAATAACTTCAAAAATAATTGTGCTACATAACTGAAATTTGGTCTTTGATATATTGCTGCATAAAAAATCATGAAAATCTGAGACATCAAGTCTGAATCAGTGTGTCGATTTGACACGCAATAACTCGAAAATTATGGAGAGAAATTTCTCTTCTATCAGAGGAGAAATTCTCGGAGAAATTTCTCGGGAACGAGAAATTTCTTTTGAGAATTTTCTCTACTCACATCACTTTTAGTCTGTATTCTATTTCATTAAAATACCAAATTGATGCTTCGGAAATTAACCATATAATCGTAAATTTTCAAAATTTTCTTGGGGGCTCCGAGAAGGGGCGCAGACTTTGTGCCATGTCCCCGGGCGCAGATGACCCTAGCTACGCCACTGCCTACTCGTATATTAAATTACATAATTATTTAGGTATGTTTTGTGAAAAAAAATAGTATGTCAAAGCATAGAGGTTGCATATAAAAAGGAGCTAAAAGTTCAAAGGAACTTTAATATAACCTACGAAATACTGGGTGCTATGCGATTCTGTCTACCCAATCTTCTTGTATTCCGTGTGCTCACAACATGCATAGGTTTCTGTTTTTGATTATAAGATCCACCCCTTCAAGAGACAATCTTTTTCTGCGTCGCTTTCTTGTGTTTGACCTGTCAGCCTTTTTGCACCGACTACACATTTAATCGTAGTGCACCAGACATCCCGATACACCACTGTTGAGTCAGTGGCAGATCTGATTTGGCCTGTCTATATCAAAGCGAATCGTTACCTTCTTCTTTATCCTTAATCATCATAAAACTAGAGAATACGTCACAAGTAGACAGATGAGAGTCTGTCTCGGACTTTAAGTGATAAATTTATTTGTTTATGCGATATATACCCAATTCTTAACTGGACTGGAGAGGACGCCAGCTGCGACTGTGGGGAGGAGCAGAGTGACTCTCACCTATTGCAATGTCCGCTGATGCGGAATGCATGTAATGTGAGTGACCTGATGATGGCGAATGACAAGGCGATGTACGTCGCTGTATACTGGAGTGGCAAGGTCTGAAGTCCGGACCCGAAAAGTAAGTAAGTAAGTAACTGGACATTGGATTTATAGTTAAATTCTGAATCTTATCAAATAATACCAGGTGCCGGCAAACTCCCCTTTCACGACACAAGCTTTTAGCTTACTGTGAAAGTTGTATAAGGTTGTATTTGGGTTTCTAACAAAACCCAGATATATCTTTTTTTTTTTTAAAAATACATAGTTCTGAGTCAAATAACTTTTTAGACTTGTATTAGATATGGCTAAATAAAATAATAACTGCACTGTACTTACACGCCACATCTCAAATGGAGTATGAAGATATTATTACGATTTTGCCAACAACTGATACGCAAGTAATTCTAATTTTAGATAAATATTTCCGTGTTTACAAATAAAAAAGTTTCTATATATCGTCGTTGCATATTCAAAAGGAGACATGTGCGCACATTTTTATTTGGGTATACTCTTTTTAAACAATTCAAGTAGGCATTAAAATTGTAGTTTGGACTTTTTATTGACATGTGATGTTATTCTTTAAGTATTGAACTTTAATATTTGATACTAAGAATCGCTTTATAAAATGGTTATGATGTCATTATGAGCAGTTTATTCTAGAAATGTCAAAACATTTATGAAAACACATGTCCATTTTTGAATATGCAATGACGATATATTATGCTGCGCCTATATAACGATGTGTGTTCAGAGGTTGACAAGGTAAAATGCCTTTACAGAATACAAACACATGGTTATCTTATTTAAAGGTAGACTATGTTCATAATATGGTATGATTAGACAGTTTCCCATGTATACCTACATATGTTTCAGCTGTCTGCATATGATATAGAACTATGTTCTGTAATCAACCGGTAGCTGTTCTATCAAGAGGTATGACAGGTATACTCGTATATAGATAATTGCATATGTACCTACATTGTGATATTATTATTATTATAATGGATATAGTACATACAGTTTGTGTCATGTTGGACTCAGAATAGCTTCAAGCGGAATATACCAACCCGTATACTCGTATGATAACGCTGAGATAAGGCGATAACGTCGTTTAGGAGAAGACATTTTATTATTGAATAGATATACCTACTATACATATATAATTGTTAGGTTGTAAAGATTGCAGATTCTTGCCTTTTAGGATACTCTTATGTGAAAGCGTCAGAAAATAAACTAATAACAGAACGTTGGTTTATTGCTTGTCAAAAATATATTTGATTTGAAATAGATTCAAACACATCCCAGAAACCCTAATAGTTAAGCTGTATGCATGTGTCGTGATGGTGAACTACATAGATATATCCACAGGCGGTGTAATGTTTTTAATGTCATGGAAAGGAAAACTTGTGCGTTTATTACATGTAAAAGGTTAGTCTGTTGGCAATTTCATTTGTGGAAAATGCTGCGATGGTACTAATGTATGAGTTATTAAGAATAATAATATGTTTACACATTTTAGGTTGGCGACCGAGAACAGTGAGAAGAAATAAAGGAGATTTCGGGTAAGGAAAAATAGAAGATGAATTGTGCTCAGGATAAGAATGAATAGAAAATTTTAAAAGATAAAATTCGTCCAGCAATGAAATCGAAATGAACATAAAGATGGCAAAAAAATGTAGTGTAAGGTTACTCTTGAAACAATCTAAATACGATCTTAATCTTGTCTTGATCTAGATCTAGTAAAAAATATGGCACTACCTCTACGGCTAGATTGGTATGCACGTATATTCTACTATAGTCACTAATTGAGATCAAGATAAGATTAAGATCGTATTTAGATAGTCTCAAGAGTAACTCTGCTGATTGAGTCCCAAAAATAACAGAATAAAGTTAATTTTGTCGACTTCTGGTATTTGATGGAAGTGCTGGTACTCGACAGAACGACTACATAATGCTAAAATGTGTTTTGACTGCGGCCGCTGATATAATCGGGACACCTTTCCTGTTTCATACAAAAAGGGAGTTTGCACAGTTTGTTGGTTGTGCGGATGAGGTGTCTGTTGGGTAATTATTCTTAATATCTTCACTCTCGCAGGTGTGAAAATCCAGCTAAATGCGAAAACTTCGTTTAACATATATATATATTGCAATATATTACATCAAACAATAGCTAATGCATTTTTATTAGTGTACATGATGAAATCGCTCATTGCATAAAATAATTTGTTTCATTATTGCTGTTTTATACTTTTCTATTGTATACTTTTTTGTGCCATAAAGAATTACTATTATCACGAAAAAGAATAATATAAATAGTTTAAATATGATGTAATCGATGATTGTTTGGAAACTAAACGTTTCCAGAAAGGATGTGGCAAAAAGCGTTGTGCGCTTAGATAGTGAGTTAATTACTATAATAATTGTTTTAATAGCCGAGTACAAAAGTTAGAGAAGAACATTAAAGGAGGTGTATGTATGGTGAAGATAAACTTTATAAACAAATTAAAATAATGTTAATTACACATTAGGTATACCTTATCTTACAGCTTCTTAGGCAGAACCAAGGAGTTAAAATATTTTGTCTATTAGCTTAAAAAAACATTTAAGATTTAAAGTTTAAATATTTCTCCAGCAAATGATAATAAATTCGTACAATATTATTTTGAATTAACAATTCCAAACCATTTGGATTAAACTTCAAATACTTCTACAATATAATTAAACGTTTATTTGGGACTAGCTCGATCTGTGTAAATTGTCTATGTATGTTATGTTTAGCGTTTAAGTTGTAATATTGTATTAAATGTTACACGAAGAGAAAGTCTTACTTAATCGTAACAAGGAATATTCATTTAAGTTTTTATTAGAGTAGGTATCTATATGTAACTTTACTATATATTTACATGTACGCAATATGAAGGCAAGCAGAGTAATATATATCTATGTATATCAGGTATTAGGTATATATTGTATTGAAGTAGTTAACAGGAAAACGTTAAGAGAGCGTAATATCTCGTATATGTTGTGTGGAGTGGAGGAGAGAAGAGTAGCGAGAGAGGCTCAGTGTGCTACTTATCAAAGGATATAATATGTATATCTACGATAAAATGTTGAAAGATATTGTAGGAATATATCGAGGAAATATTATTTTATAATAGAGATGGGTTTCCGTAAGTTAATTTATATAAAAACGTGACAGTTTATACAACTTGACATGAAGAAATTGATGTTGATGATATTCAATATCAACACTGAATATTTATGATAGTTTGTTTGTTCTATAATAATAGAAAAAAGTGGTTATATTAGAATACGGAATTTAACGTCGTTGCATATTCAAAATGGGGTATGTATAATGATATAACAACCATTTTATAAAGTTAGTCTTTGTATCAAATATTAAAATATTATATTTCGAGAATAATATCGCACGTCAATAAAAAGTTCATACAACAGTTTTAATACCCCAATGAACAGTTTTTAAAGAGTATGCCTAAATAAAAATGTTCACATGTCTGATTTTGAATATGCAACGACGATATTGTAACACAGTTATAATCCTTTTATGAAATTGTACCTTATTTGTAAACCATTGTAAACTTCAATTGGTCATAATGAGAAAAATCAAAGGCTGTAGCTCTCTTGGCTCCAGAATATCTTGGAGTGAAAAAGATGAAAGGTATTGAAGAGTTGATTCGCACTGCAAAGGACAGCGAGCGATTTTTACAAGTGATCATCAACGTCGGTTGAATTTATCATCACACTTAACTATGTTGGCATAAATCGTTTCACAAGAGAATGATATAATCCTATAAAAAATAATAATAAATGAATACTTCCAAAATGCATTTGGAGTGTTCTCGGAATTGATACCTAAATAAAAATGCTAGACTATTTTGTTCTGAAACTTTAAATACATTATTAACACTATTGTCTAGAATATATTCATCACAATACGTCTTGTCTATATGTATATGTATATGTAGTATCTATGTGTGTGTACCTATAGGTATATATATATATAAGGTTAATGAATCGCCTATCAATAAGAAGTTAATTATGATGGACGGGCCATTACTAGATAATTGATATTTCATCCTTTGTACACACATCAACACACCACAACACAACACACCACACCATAGATTATTATTGATATAATAATATATTATTAGATATACTTAGATAAATACATAATATACTAATTTAGATTGGTAGGTACCACACGTATTTATTGTGTCTGTCATAGTACATACGTAGTTATGTTGTGTCTGTTATAGACTATGAGCTGTACTTACAGAGAGGATGAATATTGATACTTGATTAACTAACTAAACATTTTTTCTATTCTATTCTATTCCCTTACGCCATATCCCAAGTGGGGTAGGCAGAGAGAACGGAACGCCATATAGATCTATCCTTACATACTTCTTTCGCTTCTTCTACATTCATACAAATTTCTCATGCATGCACGTTGATTTCTCTTACTCAATACACGGCCGTCCTTAAGAATTTGATCTACATCATCACCAGTTGATGTCTTCTTTGCAGCAATGTGGGCGGTTCTGTTTTTAGCCATCCTGTCTACATGGTTTCTCCAGGATCATCTCCTCTTCCTACTCCATCTCATTATGCTCTTAATAATGTTTTCCAATTTTATGTCTGACTAAAAAACTGTTGTTTTAAATTTCGAATGTTTTTGGCACATGACACATACTAATCATAAGAACAACAACTACCATTTTCAAAATTAGGGTAGCCAGCGGACTAACTGCATGCAATAAGCAATAAGGATGCAGTTTTCCCTCTGTCTGCAATAAAAAAATAAGATATTCAGAATATATGGAGAGCCTTATTGTTGAATTGTCGATATTAATTGTCTTATAGGTATGTGAGGTTTTATGAACATCTGCATTTCACAGGACACTGAAAAACTTATAGAAAAAAGTGGGAGGTCTATTCTTCACAGAGCTCTCCTCCGGATGAGATATAGGTATTACTTATTATGGAATAATACTTGTATTAATAAAAATCTGTTTTTCTCTGTAATAATGAGTACGAGTCCATCTTCTTTTCATATAAATATTTTAATTATACAATGTACATACTTCTGAACTACGAATATTGTAATTGAAGATTAATGTAATATTTTTATTAGATACATTCCACAGATGCAATAGAATTACAATTGATGACATTTCTATACTAATTAATTATTTAATCAATAGTTTAATTAAATAATAAATGATTATGTCTGTGTCTGCTAATAGTTAGTATATATTCGTATTTATAATAAAGATGTCTCGTAGCAGCAGCAATGAATGGAACATTATAGATACTTATAGAATAATGAAATCAACATAATATGTATACATATAATAATAATATTTTTATGACTGAGTAATATTAATTAGGAGATTAAGAAGTCATCAATAATATTAGTCAACAAATATTAATATGTTGCCTGTCCAAAACCGCTATAAGTAATTAATAAAATATTTGTGTGTATCGGAAAATTATTTAATTTTCTTAGATCCAAAGGTTTGTTCATGCAGGAAGGTCCTCTTGCGACGCGACTTAGCTGTCTTTCTAACGTTTTGAGAATCTTCGTGGTGTATTTGAACCACAGAGATGCGAACTTTGCGAGCCATTACCGGAAAAAAAGCTCTGCATGAAACCTTGTCAGATATATTGAAATCCAAATAACAACTGCGAAGATATTGGTACGAATACGTGCAAAGGATGAACAGTGCCAGAATACCAAATATTGTTCCATATTAATATAAATATTGTCCCTATCTGAGAGACAGCTTTCACTTGGATGATCCGCCAAAATGATGGAAGGACAGTGATTATAGGAACAAATATTATTTGAAATCAGGATCTTTATCTCAATCAAATCAGGTTTTCAGCATTGTAGGTCCATGGAACACGCTGTCTGTTTGACTAGAGCGCCAGAACAAGATCACCGGTTTTAGAAACAAAACGAAGGCCGGCCTTTTCACCAGCGTCCCTTAGACGGTCGATAACCTTTAAAATCTGGTTTTAGGCAACCGTGGTTTTTATTATTTTTTGGATATCAATTTATTTATTCTTCACACCATCAAGGCGTTTCCAACGGACAGCCAGTAACTGACAAGGAAGTTGAAAAAAAACATCACGGAAAATAATATTTAATATACACTTCATCAAAAACTTTTCTTGTTATCGACAAAAATAATAACGAAAAGGAAATTTGAATAATATAATGTAGGTAAGCTGAGAGGGTTGGTGGTGAGTGGTAAGGGATGATTGATTTTGTTTCAGTCTATTTAGTCAGTGAATAAAGTAGTAGCCTAGTTAAAAATAAATAATAAAGGCGTCATGAGCCTTGAGGACTTTGAGGAGGGATGTTTTATCTGTTAAGAGGATTAATTTGAAAACAAACAAACCTCCAAATAACGCGGAGTTGTGATCAAAAGAAGTTCAATGTATAAAGGTCATCCTGCTATGGAATCAAACGGAATAATCACCAGAGCTGCTGGGGAGGGGAGGGAGCGACACTACTGGGATAAAATATCACACCAAAATTATTTTCTTAAATGTGATATTTTACAAGTTCAAAAAATTACGAATAAAAATACTTGCTGTATTTTATTTCTGACACCTAACAGGGAAAACTTAACATCATCAATTCAGCGGTGTAGTACCTATTCATTTCATTCTGAATGTCTCATTTTTTAGGCAAGGAGAGGATGGTCTGTATGTTAATTATATGCACTTGTTATCTCACTTTTAGGATTTGTAATGGTGGTATAAATAGATACAAGTAGAAATATTAAGGACAAAAATAATTATAGGTTTTGGATTTTATAAAAGACAGAACCACATTATTTGGTAGTGCCCCGGACGGCACTCATCTTTTTTGGGAGGTTTGCTTTGTCCAATTAAGCTACCGAGCGATATGCCGAAGGCTTTGATATTTTATTGTATTTATTCTTAGCTTTCCATTGATTACTAGCGAATTCACATAAAAATACATTGAAATTAAGTACAATCGATGCACACAGGTCGAGTTTATCGTTTAGGCGCGATTTCTTCCAACTAACCCAAGCTTCATGTGCTTCTTGTGTAGGTATTGCTATACCTAATATGGGTATCATGGTTATGGATGTCATGTGGCAGCTTCATGTGTAGTTATTGTTCTGAGATACCTAGTATGGGTATCGCATGTCGAATACTCCAAAGTTACAAACTTAGTTATAAATCTGAAATACCTATGTATCTAAAAAAATAAATTTTTATTTTATTATATATATAATCGTATGGCATGTCAGGCGCTATAAATCATAAAAGTCACATAAAACAAAATCATAAAAAAATGTCAAAGAGATAAAATTGTAAAAAAAAATGTCAAAGAATAAATTGTAAAAAAAATGTCAGAAAGATAAAATTGTAAAGTAAAATACAATCGCAAAATATTTAAAATTTATAAAATGACTCTTGTATCCCTCAGCCAAATTCTGGCTTCGGTTGTCAAATTACTAAAACCTTCCATCACACCGTGGAACCTATAAATAGGGCAATCAGCAACAATATGCGGAACAGGCATGGAGGAACGAATGGGATAGTGAAAACACAAAAAATAAATACTTGGCAACAGACCCAACCAAAAGACTTTTATTTTATTAGTTATTTTTCATAGCACCATGCTGCTTCGTCGACAAAACTGCATTTTTAAAGGCTCCGTGAATAATCAGGATAATATTACAACGGTTAAAATATTAATATTTTTATGGTAAATATAATTTAGTATGGTAGTGTACGAGATGGTGTAGGTATATATATTTCTTTTGATGTAGTGTTTTTAGTGAGGAAACGTGCTAATTGTAGGTGTTTATTACATTAAAGTATCTTCACACTGAAGATGATGATGGGCATAATTAGTCAAAGCGTCGGCGTCACTGCTGAGGGAATCCTTAAGTAAGTAGTAAAAGCAGCGTCCCGACGCCACGAACTCTATACAGAGAAGGAAAGAAGAACGGGCAGACAGTGGTGTTATTTCCATACACGTAGAAAAGCAACGCACGACTGTACAATTTGGTTCTCGGATCACTGATATGATACTAGATTTTCGAACCGAGCTACTAAAAGTAAATTTTTTACTTTCTTGGTGTAATTTTCTGGCAGTTTATAAAAGTCATAATATCCTTAGTTACTTATAGGTACTCGAGTTTGAATCTAGAGTTAAAAAAAGGCCCAGAGTTTATATCAGCATTTTTTTCAAAGCCAATACTACTACTACTATACCATCACGGCATATCCCACAAGTGGGGTAGCCAGCAGACCAGCTGCATATAATAAACATGCAAGCTGTCCTCTCCGTGCCAATATAAAATCAAGACATTCAGGATGGGTGGCAAGCCTCATCGCTGAATTTAAGATGTAAAATGTCTTAATTTTTCGAACACCTGCCTTTTACAGGACACTCGAAAACTTACGGATAAGAGTGGGAGACCAATTCTTTACCGGGTGCTCCACGGGATAATACTTATTTATAAATTGAATCAGATCAATTTATTACAAAAACACGATTACTGTAAAAAGGTTAACCCCACCACTGAGAGCAGTAGGCAGCAGAATTTAACATGGAATAAATAAATATGCAAGAGAAGGATATATTAGACAGAGAGAACAAGGGGATCCCTCTGCATAATTCCAGAAATAACAACATTTATAAATAATTCACTTAGTCGTGTTCAAACATTTATTATTTATGGCCAATTAACTGGTGATTCCTTTTGAAATTAATAATTTGAGATGTATGATCTTTGAAAGTACAACTTTTCATAAGGATACGAGTTCTGGGAGTCTGAGAGATAAGATACAAAATGAAGATGCACTCAATACAATAATATTGTAAAATACTAGCTACACTAAATGTACTAGCAAAATATAATTATTGTCACTGAAAAGATATCAGATTCTGTTGGGACCATTACAGTTTTTGGCCAATGCGAGCCCATTTATTTATGTGTGAAATGTCCTACACATTATACTTTTGGATTGCATTGTATTGTGTTCATTAAAACAATGGTATTTGAAATTGTGCTTCAGTTGAACACAGTAAGGCCATATATATGGTATAGTGTTTATCAGGTATATATCAGCTAATATCTTCATTTTATCATACGACGAATGATTTGAATGATTTGAATGAATGAATTTTTTGACAAAATTCGAAGATATATTTCATAAAAGTTGATAAATATCCCAACAATATTAATGTATACACCAGTATGTGGTACATTACCTGAGTTATATCACATAAAATAACCATTATACCCATGAAAATGTTGAAAACGAGTATCCTCATCTACCGCGGGATTAGAATCCACGTATTTTTGACTATTGTCACTTCGCGCATCGTAGAATTTTAGATCAAGACAAAATTAAGATCGTATTTAGATCGTGTCATGAGTACCTAATCCTGTTTATATTCTTGTATGAGGTGATACATGTTTTATTATTATTCAACACATATGTATGTAAGTACATAGATATTATTACGTGGATATTAGAAATGAGGTGTTTAGATGATAACTGTCACATTCTCAATACATAATTATACTATGTACATAGATACAAGTTTATACCTGATACACAGTATGGGAGATCCGAGACAAGGTGCACTGCTGCCTGATTTTCACACTAAATGTTAGTATTTTTATAAACTTGTTTCTTATGTTAAAATGTAATTAGTCAGAAGCTATTCTACAAATTTAACGTTTGATATAAACAACACATTAAAAGGTGATGCGTTAAGGTTGTGAAAATTTATTTTAATGTAAAATTTAAAATATAATATTTGAACATTATTTAATTTTCACATATGATTTTGTATTTAGTCAATAAACAATGACTAAATACTGTGGGGGTTCAATTTAGTTTTAATTTAATTTTTGTTATATTTTCATGTAATGGAATAAATCTTAAATAGTACAAGTGTCGACATCTTTTGAGATGAGAAATAGGTATATTAATTATGAATTCATCCGCTAGAGGGAGGTCAAGCATTTTGAGTAGCCGAATTGATGCCTAGTTAATATTCGCATATTATTTGAAATTCAGTTCCATTTTAGCGGTTAAACTAAACGTATTAAAAATCATATTTTCTCTTAACAAAAATTATAATGTGATATAATTGTTACATCCTATTTTAATTTAATAAAACCAATGTAAGTACAAAACATTCTATTTTATTTCACATCACATAATTCACATCCAATTATATTAGAATAAATGCTTCACATTAAATCAGAATTTACTGAAAACTATTTCTTAATAAATTTTATAATTCTTTCTTTTCAAATGAAACATGCCGTATGATTAGGAAGTATCAAATTATTTGATGGTTTTTCTTATACATATATAACCAGTAAATAAAATGGTGACCCTCGACTTAAAATACGCAAATCTAAATTCATTATATATTTTTTACTAATTTTAAACTCCCGACTTAATCTTAAAATTTTTTCAATACGTGAATTGTCACACAGCTCTTAATTTAGTTTAATTTAATTGCCGAGCATTTTCGCCTTGCGGCATCTTCAGGGCAAGAGTTACTGAAAACTTTTGAGAGTTTTAAGTAACACATTTAAAGTTCAGTAACATAGATATAATTGGAAAGTTGACCACAAAAGTCGAAAGACGTTTATCTCGCTTTGTTTAATCTAATCTTTGTTTCAGCTATCTTACTCTTCCATAATGTCAAATATATTTTTTTTGATTTTTTGATCTGACATCTTACTGTATTATTTATTGATTTTTTTTGATATTTCAATTATCTATTACAATTCATATATATTAAAATTTTCTTCTATCTACTTGATATCTCCTCACTGTATTACAATAATAATTGTTCTTGACATTTACCAAACCTTTGTTGACATTTACACTCTCACCACAATGTTTTGATTTTTCATGACTTTTCTACTTGTTTTGTTTCGACTAATTTTATGATTGTTATAGTTTGATTTCCAATTGTATTTGTTCTTCGCCAGTTGCTGTTCTGTTCTAACTGTGTTGTAAATGAGAATTATTTTGTTTTTGTTTTATATTTTAACATGTAAAAGGCTCACGCAGTGGATGTATGTATAAATAAAATAAATAAATAAATTTATTAATTAGGTAGGTACTACTACTATTATACCATCACAGCACATCCCACAAGTAGGGAAGTTAGCAGACCGGTTGTCAGTAATAAACATGCAAGCTGTCCTTTCTGGATCAACAAAAATGATATTACATTCAGGATGGATGGAATCTAAGATGTTAGTTTCTAAGGGACATAATAAATTATCTAGAAGGTTCTACGAAATACGAATAACAAACTGAAAAACGGAATCAGCGTTAGAATAGCCACGGGCAGAAGGATAACACTTCTGTGAATTTGTGCTAGAATCGATAAATAGAAATTTTCATTAACTGTGTGTTATCAAGACAAAATATTTATTTTCGCAACAAACTGCGAGAATCTTTGAACACAAACGATATAATATTAAGTATGTGTACTTATACGAGTATACATAGTACTGCGGATAGTCAGGATACTAAAATCTGTTGCTTAAAATAAATATGTAAGTTGTCCTCTCTGTCGTAATAAAAATTAAGGCATTCGACATATGTTTTTATATGTTTTACTTGAACAATGTTAAGTAATTTAATTATGACTGTAATGTATACATTTAACTAGATAGTTATAGAATTAAGTTAAAATAAATGTGTAAATAAATTATAAAAGAAATTTTTACTTTTATAATTTTATAAATAAATAAATAAAAATAATAAATAAATATGGACCAACTGAAGAGAGACATGAACTGTGGCTCATACGTAGGGCTAAAAAGACTGGCTGAGAATAGAGACGAATGGAGAAGAAAAACCAAACTCGTTGCAGACCAATCCAGTGGATTGTAACTCATTATATAATTCAGGATGGGTGGTAAACCTAATCACTGCTAAATTGAAGATGACTAATGTTTTATGCGTGAGATATCACTTTCACCTGCTATTTAACTGTTATTTTAGTAAAAAAATGTACCTACTGGGGAATGTGCATTTTTTTATTGAATTAACCTATATTTCAAGAATGTAATTCAGATGGTGATTATATAATTTAAATTCTATGATAATTATATTACTACTACTACTACTGCTAGCCTTCTTCTCTCCACTCCTGGATATAGACCTCTTCAAAACTTTTCGATCTCGAACAACACGATCCCACTGTTTTTCTATCACCTGGACAATATCGTCGATCCATATTTTTTGGGGTCTGCCAACACTTCTTTTGTCCTCCCACGACTTCCATTCAAGAATTCTGGAAGTCTACCTGCCATCCTCTAGCCTTGCCACATGACCAGCCAATTGCTATTTCAGCTTGGAGACTTTATCTACAATGTTGTTGTGGCTATTATGCAGGCGTACAATTTGTTATCCTAAATTTGTGTTTACCTTTATTGATAAACCATAAGACTTCAGTCGCCTCTGTGAGAGTTGTTGCATCACGTAAAATATTATTTTAAAACTGTGTTAGTGGAGAAGTGATGAGAGGAAACAAAATCTAGGTGACGGGAGAGGAAGAAAACAAAACGAGAGAGAGAGAGAGAGAGAGAGAGAGAGAGAGAGAGAGAGAGAGAGAGAGAGAGAGAGAGAGAGAGAGAGAGAGAGAGAGAGAGAGAGTAGTGATTTATAATAATATTATATTCACCTTACATGGTAGTACAAACAAAGGAGAAAATCCGGATACGATCTATACGTATAATTATTGTATATGGGATAATTTTGTTAATTGAATATAAAAAACCAAACTTGTTTAATTCAATATCTGTTTATCGATATAGAATACAGTAGAGTAACGAGATCGTCGGTAGCTTGGAGGTAGAGTCTCGGCTTCGTGCACGTGAGGTGCGTGGTTCGATCCCAGGTGCCGGCAAACTCCCCTTTCACGACACAAGATTTAGTTTATTGTGAAAGGTGTAAAAGATTGTGTATGGACTTATATAAAAAACCCAGATATATAAATATTTAAAAAAAATGTATGCTATATCAAAGGACATTCACTGGTTTAATAGCGATCAGGATATTTATGAATCTATTCAATTATTAAAGATGTGTCTATTTATATATACCATAAATTATTCCTTGTATGCATACTATATGTATATTTATGCTGTGAACTAAGCCATGCAATAGATCGATCGTTCATTAGTTTTCAGCATATACCGTGGGACCTGATTTTCAGGAATGACTAATATTTTAGACAGTACCACATTCAAAATGTATGTCCAATACAGACAGCGTACGAGTATATTACTAATTTAATGACTGTATTCCACAATACTAACGTCCATATTTCATCAATATAAATATAAGTATACATAAGCAGAGACCATAAAAAATACGTTAACTTACACAAATGAATGTTTGATTTACTTACCGGTATATCACGTTTGCAATCATGTTTGTGTCGTTTGATGAAATTTACAATCACCTCAAGAGAGCCATTTTCTTCCGGTCTAAAGTCTATTATAGAAGTCATGGCTATCCCTGTATAGAACTGCATTATACATGTTACATATATATATATTCCCAAACTAATTTTCTATAGGTAATATGTTGCATGTAAGCAGGAACACACAGAACATCCTTTGCAAGGAGTAAACTTTAATTTGTTTATGTCTTAGATACGGGAGAGAGACACTTCCTCGCATGAATTATTCAATTAATAATATTACTTCTTATGTATGTATGTATGTACATTGTGTCCTTGTGTAAATAACTAACTAGTTGTTGTGCATCCCATTCCAATGCACGGGTAGTAATGTAGATAGATAGGGGAAGATGTGCCAAGGAGACGACCGTAAGACTGACGTAAGATATATTACCTTCTTGTGTAGTGCATGTATACTATTAGGGTAGGACGTGTTTCAGAAAACAAAGTTTATTAATAACAAGGTGTAATAAAGTGATTAAAGAACAACAAGTAAATAACAAATGATACCCTCACGCCGCGTCCCAAGTGGGGTAGGCAGAGAGAACGGAACGCCAAGTAGATCTATCCTTACACACTTCCTTCGCTTTCTCCACATTCATACAATTTTTCATGCACGCACGTCGGTTCCTCTTACTCAACAGTAAGCTACTAAAAGCTTGTGTTGTGAAAGGGGAGTTTGCCGGCACCTGGTATCGAACCATGGACCCCTTGATCACGAGGCCGAGACTCTACCTCCAGGCTACCGTCGAATGTCTACATAACGCTAAAATGTGTTATGACTAAAGCTGAAGGAATAATCACTGCAAAAAGAACAAAACTGATTTAAAAATAATATCAGACATAAAAAATATAACAAATATTATATTTACAGTAAAATACATAGTGTTTTAATAAAATAATTAAAAATAGAATCATATTCACTTTGTAATATGTTTAACATTTCTCTTCTTACCTCACATTAGCATAATCATATTGATGGGATTCAAGCAGACGTTACCGCAACACTACTAACCATTGTTAATATAAATCTTAAAATATAATAATAATGTAAAGACATACATTCATCATATTATTTCTTCCAGCTACGTGTATATGTGTGCAGTATTTATGTACAAAAATAAATATATAGTGGTTGTGTTTAATTTCCTACCGCAGATGGCGTAAAATAACATTTAATTACAGCACTCGTTAAACAATACAAGCAAACTCTGTCTCATTGTCTGCCTGGGTACCGAGAAGGTACCTACCTATTCTGTATACAGTATATCTGTCTAGCTGACTGGTTTTATACATAGTTGACTCGCTCAAAACTATACTCAGAGTCGTAACAATAATATTGCAAAGCCCCTAGGGATTAATACATTTTAGCCTCAGTGTAGTATGTAGATAATAAACACAGCCTCATTTTTTCTGTCTTGTTATTTTACGATCAGATTAATACGAACTTTAATGGTCGTTGAAAAGTTTTTTTGAAATCGTACCAACAAGGTAGGTAGATTAACTTCGTGTAATAAATATAAAGGCTATCCTCACCATAAAATTAAATAATATACAAGATAATGTATATTATTGGTATTTATTTTTTTAAACTCCGAATCTATTAATGACTAATAAAAAAATGTTTGAGTTCTACTAGCAATTTTCTAATAGTGACTTAGGTTTCAAAATGCGATGTCGTTTTCACTTAATAATCACGTTTATACATAATCGAACTTAGACACAGCATAAAATTGTTAACCTTAAATATTTTTAGAGAGTCATACTATTTTTAATAGGATTAGTTTGAAAACGAAATCGCATGTATTGGAACCTAAGTCACAGAGATGAGGTTACAAGTAAAAATCTGAATCATATTTTTGTTTTTTATAAATAAAAAAATAAAGTATTCAAGATTGTTAGCAAACCTTATTGTTGAATTGAAAATGTGAAATATATTGTATTTATATATTTTTTTTTAACATGTACCTATTTTAATGATATTGACACAAATTTATTAACTTAACTTCATCGGCATTAATTGTGAAACACTGTATTTTAATCAGTAATTCATATGAATTAATATTCAATTTATTAACAAATCTTATTCGTTTTTATTAGATCAGTGATCATTCCAAAAACAACTCTGATTCTGTGTTGTACCTATCTAATTAATGTGCCACCACTGGTGACTACCTATGTAACGTATAAATGGGAACAGAATGTTATACTTGTACATAAGCTTCAAGCAATAAAAACTTGACAATTAATTAATGGTTACAGCGCACTAGTTTGGATTCGAGTTGAATTTTTTGTTTATCATTTGATTCATCATCAACGCACCATTAAAGTTTCACTAATGAAATGTAAATTTCCATTATTACCTAGGTACTTCAAACATTAATGTTCATACAATCATTAAATATTTTTTTTGTGATATGATTAATTGTTTGAGGCAACGACTGTACAACGATTACGATTCATATTTGGTTGTTTTAGATAAATATGTTAAATGTTGTATATTAAAAAATAAAAAATAATACCACGGTTCAAATGGAGACGTCCACCATTTACAAACGTAAACTAATTGGAGAGATGGGAGGTATAAGTTTTAGAATTTCGTTTAAAATGGTAGACATTTCTACTGCAACTCTGGTGACGAAATTTTTTAATATTATAATTTTAACCTAATATAATTATCAGGTGTTTGAATTTGTTGAAACATTTTCAACATACTGGCAATACTTGAACTGCATATCCTATTTCCTGTTGTAGCTATATACCTACTTCTTGTTGTGTGTTTTCCCAAATATATGTAATATTAAAGTGTTTATCGGTATTACAAACTACATACTCTTTTGTTGACTGTGACCCGCTGAATAGGTTATCATACCATCCGATAATTCTCAACAGAATTGAAATAAAAAACACTAAACAAACACACTAAACAATATGCCGCTCACTGTGAGACTGTGTCGTTTACAACCTGTAAAAGGGCAACGGCAACGTAGGCGACAGGATTTAAACCCTCGATTTCTTGATTAAAAACCCGAATCCTTAGAACTAAGCCACCGATCTCCTTTGTAAAATATACCTTATATAGTTTATTTCATTCTTGTCCTGGTTGATGTTAGATTGAAAACTTCAGTTGCATTTCAGCTAAGTTTCAATACTCAAATGTGACATTAAGTTTATCAATTTATATTGCAGTTAATTACATTATTCGCTTTAGATTTACACAAAATCCAATAATTTTAAAACTTTACCCATCAGATTAAAAAAAATGGTAAACGAAATAATAAATAAGAACAAAAAATACTAGACTTTTTCTTGTAAACAAAAGTTCTTCACATCTGAAAATGTTCCCTTTATTCAGAGTATCATTCATAATGAACACAAAACACACAAGAGGCTCTATTATATTCCCTGAAAAGAATCCAAACAGTGGTAAGTAAGTGATATGAACATTGAGAATTCTATTAAAAAACTTAATAAATCACTCCAACACAAAAATAAAAAAAAAGACGGCATGATCTATTGCATGCTCCCTATAAATCACCTGTCCTGAACTATGTCCAGCATTCTTATACAATATATGTATATCTACACAGGCTTGCCACAATTTTTATACTTGAAGTAGTACACTTCTTTCAGTAAATAATAATAATAATAAAGACAATTTATATTTGGCGCCGTTTAATGATCCGTGACCATCTCAAGGGCGCCATGACTTTTCTTGAAAAGCAGTGTTTTCAGCTTACTCCTGAACGTTGCAGTGGGCTGGTTCTTTCTTAAATCCGCTGGTAATCGGTTCCAGGCAGTTGGCCCCGCAACGCTAAAGCTCCTCTCTGCGAATTTGGAAGTGTTTGCCCTGTTGGGCTCCACAAGCTTGTTTACAGCGGTGGAAGCTGATCGCAGTGGTCGCCTCAGAGTTTCGTCGAGGGGACATAGCTCAGCGAGGCATAGAGGTGCTGTGCCGTTCAAGGCTTTGTGGACCGTGAGGCACAGCTTGAACTCTACTCTCTCTGGGACTCTAAGCCAGTGTAGCTCCTTAAGCAGTGGTGTGATGTGGCAGCGCTTGTTCTCTCTATAGATGGTCCTGGCAGCAGCATTAAAGGCCATTTGGAGACGATTCAGAAGGATCTGGGGCAGTCCTGTACATATGATGTTACAATAGTCTAGACGGGAGACGACGAAGGCGGCGACTAGACTCTTAACCGCGTCTACAGATAAGTGTCTTGATACTAGGTACAGTTGGCGAATATGAAAGAAAGCTGTGCTCACTGTCTTTGACACTTGGGCCTCCATAGAGAGTGCTCCATCCAGTAGGACGCCGAGAACAGATATGGTGCGCGATGGTGTTATATCAGTGCCGGAGACAGAGATCGGTTTGGTGTCTAAGAGATGTTGCCGTCCAGGAGAGGCGACCCACATAAATTCCGTCTTAGTTGGATTCAATTTAAGACGTCTCTGGGCCATTAAGTTCGAGAGTTTTGCCACACACTGGACAGTGGTAGCTACCAAGTTGTCTCTTTGATCCGGGCTACAGAAGCCTACGAGGACACGATCGTCAGCGTATGCATAGTTTCGCAGGCCACACTCTTCCAGCAGGCGATCGATGCATCCTATGTATAATATGAAAAGTACTGGACCCAGAACCGATCCTTGTGGAACTCCTTGAGTTACGATGTCTTCATCAGTTGAGCCAGATTCGACTCTTACAGACCACCTTCTATTGGTCAGGTAGGAGCGTAGCCATTCTAAGACGGTGCCGTTAAGATTGTATTCGATCTCCAGACATTGAAGGAGCATTTCATGTTCTACGGTGTCGAAAGCGGCGCTCATGTCAAGGACCGTTACCAGACCGATGTTTCCTGATGCAACGCCTGCAATCAAGTCAGATGTCAGTCTTGTGAGGGCGGATTCGGTGGAGTGGTGTTTTCTGTATGGTATAAATAGGTATCTAATAAACATCTAAAATAGGTTCATAAATATTTTTTTATATTATAATTATGGAAGACTGTAACAATGTCATGTATAGACTGAAAATTCAAAGAGAAAATAAATTGGTCATGCGACCAAAAACATTTGCGATTATTACATTGATGTTCAGAAGCTTTGAAGGACATTGATCGTATTTTTCGTTGTTGTAAGAGTCCTTTCATGACTTTGCCAGGTATATAGGTTGTGAAATAATTTAGTATTCATAGGTACCTATACAAGAGACCATTAACATCTTAATGTTATGGAGTAAAACACCAACTATAATTATTACTAGTTTTAGAAAACGTTTTTCGAAAAAAATAGTAGTGCGTTATTAGCTAACCGTATAAGTGAGTGTGCTCTCCATAGATGAACAAATATAGTGTCTGTGGTTTTCCATGATATTTGATTAGGGAATGTCTCGTAGTATTGGTATATCATGAAATATAGTAACTTATGTTATGGATAGATATAATATGTGTGTTGAATTACAAACCAAAATACTAATTACTAATTATGTCGAAACCACCATGCAATTACACACTGTTAGTATAATAATATCAATATAATCTAATGTATAAAATTCTCGTGTCACGGTGTTTGTTCCTCCTAAACGGCTAAACCGATTTTGATGAAATTTGGTTTGCTAATCCGATAGGTCTGAGAATCGACCAACATCTATTTTTCGTACCCCTAAAAGTTAAGAGTGGTCCACCCCGGATTTTTGTTTTATTTTTTGGTCAAATTTTACTATTTTTATTTTTTTATGGTGAAGCATTAAAATACATACAGCCCTTAATTTTCACGCTTCTACCATCAACCCCTATTTTTAAATAGCGATATTAGTAATCTAGAAATAATATAATATATGGCAAAACAACGTTTGCCGGGTCAGCTAGTACACTATATAGAGAAACATGATCACTTGTAAGCTTTATTGAAAGTTGGAAAACTATATATTATTACGTCATTACACAAAATATCTCACTATTTATATTTAATTCATTTATTTATTCATTCTTATCTGTACATTGATTATCCCGTGGAGCACCCGGTAAAGAATTGGTCTCCCACTCTTCTCCATAAGTTTTCGAGTGTCCTGTAAAAGGCAGGTGTTCGAAAAAATAAGACATTTTACATCTCAAATTCGGCGATGAGGTTTGCCACCCATCCTGAATGTCTTAATTTTATATTGGCACGGAGAAGACAGCTTGCATGTTTTATATGCAGCTGGTCTGCTGGCTACCCCACTTGTGGGATATGCCGTGATGGTATAGTAGTAGTAGTAGTAGATTACACACAAATTCATTGAAAGCATATATTGAAATTAAATACAATTAATATACAGATCCAGTTTATCGAAAAGGCACAATCTCTTCTAACTAACCCGAACGTAAACTAAATTATAACAATTGAAACAAGAAAGAAAAAAATTACAAAATAAACACATATACACATACATATACAGGCAAATATGTAAATTAATAAATAAAAAATAAAAGTAATAGAAAACAATAATCATAACAAACTAAAAAAGGATAAGATATTGAAAAAAAAGATATAAATATATACGCAAATAAAAAAGGGCAAAAGAGGGGGGGGGGGGTAGGAGTGATGGGTTTCAGTTTTCAGAGGCTGTATTTGTGGAAATAATTTTCTCTTTAACAGCTCGCTTGGAAGACATCAGAGTATATTAACAGTTTTAGGTTTGCAAGTAGACGGAGGGAATGTAATTACGAGAGAAGAAGAGATGCATAATATAATTTTTTAGGCTTTGTCACTGTTACAGGTAATAATATATTGTAGTATTGATAAATTTTAATATTTTTTATTAAAGTATGTGCCACGTCTATTTTTCACCTGTAATATTCCTCCCCTACTCTTATTACTACTCATGATAATATAAACTAACCTACAATATAATTTAAATATAGAGAAGCGCTATGTTCACTATACGGTGAGAGCTTTAAGGCTGATACTTTGAAAGTTCACGCAGTGAATAGAAAATTATGAAATGCGAGAGGAATGATTTAGATGGGCATCGACATTTCCAAGGTGAGAGGGACAGAGGCAGGGAGACCATCAATAGTAGCGCCATCGTAATTAACATTTGACGGGACTTATGTACTTATCACGTTACGTAAATACTATCAATATGCCTACCATCGAAACGTTACCTACACTGTCTATTAAATTGGATCAAACTCGTCGATTTTTCAAGTTTCTATTTTTTGTACGACTCTTTACAGTTATAATGTATTCTTAATTCTAAGATGCTTTGATGATTTCAGATTGGTTAGAAAATATTATCATTTTAAATAATATTCTATATTTTCTAGTGTAATTTTGTGGAAATGCATTATAAAAGATAATATTTAAAATTAAATCACTGATTATTCCACTATGAGATGTAGCATAAAACAGTGTTTTTGATTTAATATTAAATATTATCTTTTATCATTTTAAAATATCTTGAACTCTTAGCACTGTGAACATAGCCATGACATCACTATAATAGGTACCTATAATATTTTTAATTGAATATCCCAATACGATCTTGAATTTACCATCAGATTACGTACCACCTAAAGATAATTGAAAAAAAAAACACAATATGTACTTAGTTAACTTCCAAATGACTTTATTAACTTCGCGTACTAGTATTCGGAGACTCTCGTCTCCATCATCAGGCGATTAGTAAAAAGTGAACGTACCACCTAATTATTTTTTTTTTAAAAAGATATATCTGGGTTTGTTATAAACCCAAATACAACCTTATACACCTTTTACACTAAGCTAAAAGGCTAATTCATTTGTCAATACTGAATATTGTGTAGATACGATTGTTTCAAATTGTCAATTGAATTATATATAATGTTCAGGTACTTTTGAATGTAAATATAAATAATACACAAGTGTGAGATTTGCAATCTTCATTATATAAATATGTGTCGCTGAGCTTTGAAATCCGCTAGTACATATTATTTTTGTGATTCAAAGAAATTCGATAAAAACTATTATAAAAGTATTAAACGTACATTCCTGAAGTCAAACAAGTTTGTTAATTATAAGACTGTTACAACAGTTCAATTTTAAAATAAATTTTGCTATTGAATAAAAATAAACACTGTTCATTTTGTTTGCATAAAAATTGCACCCATTGGTGGATTGAGTTATAAATGATATTAAAAGACACATGAAGGGATAAAGCGGGATTCTTTTCTCATCATCATTTTATTTTTAAAAAATTGTACAAATGGTGAGTGTTTTGAAAGAAACAATTTTCTACAGTTGCAGAATATTTAATTACGAATTCAACGACATATAAAACTCGAATTTCGTGATAATATGTTCGTTGAGTGAATTGAATTTAGTGAATTTAGTGAATTTCGAAACTCGGCGACACAATTATCCAGTTAAGCTACTCATGGAACTACTATGTACGCTAGTTACTGAAATAACTCTTCATACAGTGTGACTTGCTCATAATACTTTAATGACACTTGTGAATAATATTCAGGTTTATATATATTGTATTAGATAGACAATATCACACTCGAGTTGGCAATCAATGTGAAACGCTGCAAGGCAAAGCGAGGCCGAGGTAGGGAGATAATATATCAAGTCATAGTGGTGAGGTGAGGCTGAGACAGGTAGGTAATTCTGATAGTAGATCTGATTCCGATACCTGCTCTACCTCTCACATAATAATATTATGTCTATTGACATTGCTGTAATCTTGAAAATTATCACTTACATGACACATTATTCTTTCTCATAATATATTAGCCCTTATCTTTTATACGTAGGTAATAATTATTGCGATAATTTACATTTTGTCTTCTGTGTGTATAAATGGACATATCAATTTTTTATTACATGGAGTCAGTCAGTCCCGTCGGCCGCTGTAGGAAATGTCGCGCCAGGATGATAAGATATATAGATACGAGAGGATGATAAAGATACACATTTTTTTGAAACATTACCTCAATACAAAAAAACTTGAAAATATTTTCAAATGAGAAACCGAGGATGAATCATAAATATCTGAAGACGCCTTTTTCTTCTGGTTCTTTCACAATTATTTTTTTTTTTTTTGTAGATATTTAAAATGGATTTATTTTCTTCAAAGCAACAGCAACCACTTCGTTTTATAATATTATAACAGTTTTTCAAACAAGCAATCAGCCCATATAATGAACTTTGTAAAATATGAAAATTACTTAAGGTCAGCAAAAAAATATAAAATAATACTTAAATATGTAGTATTAAATTTTTGAATATCTTGCTGACTTTATAAACTATACCTAATATAAAAATGTGTTGTAGCGTACAATTTGTATGTACATAGGTATGTTATAAAATATTCTTAGGGGATGCTTAAATTTTATTTCTCATTGGTGATTTGAGTTCTTCTTAAAGATAAAAATATATGACTTTTTAGTCATGGTAAAAAACTCTTTGAAAATAAATCTTTTGCGTAGCTAAAGGTTATATTTTTTTTACTTATTTTTGTGTTAAAGCTTAGGGAATGTTTTATAATTTATATTGATAAAATAATATAATATTTATCTCGATAAAAATAACACTGAAAGCATTGTGTTTTATTATTAAATGTCTTCTGTGGATTTTAGAAACCTCCTTTGTGCATTTATCAAGATTTTTTACGATATTTTATATGGAAAAACATATTTTGCTTGATGACAATTTTCTATGTCTGATGCGTTACGTGGAAAGTGCCCTAGATATTCTTTAGTATTTTAAATTTCTAGGCAACAATGAAAACTTCCCAAAATTTTCTTTTAAAATACACGAGAGTTCACGAATTACTCAAGAAAAAGCAGTATATAAGAGATTTAATATCTCTCAAGACTTTTCCATGGATATCTCATCGTAAAGGTTATAACATCAATAGATGCGGCTCCTCCGGCGTCATACATTAGCACTTGTAATGTGCCTTCTTCAATACAAGCTTCTTGTTTTGTGCAAAAATATTAAATGGAAAGTTCAATATGTATATTATGATAATTTGTTTATACTACATTTATTTCTTTAACGACATATTATATATTTGAAACTTCATGTATATAAGTATGGTATGTAAAATGAGAAAACATGGAAATGCTTTTATATAATTAGCATTTATCAGTTTATGTATTAGATTGTAGACATTACATATTGTAGCTTAAACTACAACAGGGCGTCAGAAAGGAAAACCTCTAAACGTTATTTATTACTTGTAACTACATTATATTAAGGGAATAAAAAACCTATCATTATCTTCTGATACTATGAAATAAAATAATTTTTAAAAGTACTTTTAAGGAAGACGTTTTCGAAAATAATTGTTGTTGTAAAAAATATCTTAATTATATCTATGTTTTTGACCGAAGGTACTTGTTGGAAGTCTATTTCAAGATAAATTGAAAAAATCACAGTACATAGGTATGTAGTTAACTTCCAAATGACTTTTATTAACTTCGCGTACTAGTATTCGAAGACTCTCGACTCCATCATCAAGTGATTAGTAAAAACTTTTTAGTCTCCGAATATTAGTACGCGAAGTTAATAAAAGTCTTTTTGTATTTTTTTTTTCAATTTATTTATTTATTCATTCTTTACTGTACATTGATAAAAAACAATTACATAAAAGGTATACATTCAAATTAAATACAATCAATATACAGAGGGCGAGTTTATTTATCTTTAATATTCGTTATTCTCTCAAATCGTATGAAACATTTTGATCATTAAATGACTGTATGGAAATTTATAATTCATTATTAACAATTTGTACGTAAATATCTTAAATAATATAAGATGATCGTTGTGTCGGTGTTTAGGTGGTAAAGTAACATAATGAAAAATAAAAAAAACAAATGTTTTTTTCCCACTTTATATATTTTAACAGTATTTGACCATCCAGCGTATATATGAAAGCATCACAGCTTAAATTAAAACTGTCACAATGGCACATATTCCATTTCTGGCTTCAGTAAGTTGTCAGTATTATAAATACAGTCGAGAGCTTTCCTATTTCACCTGCCAATAATGCCTATGAAGCTCTATTTAAAGCAGAGTGACCAAAATTTGCAGGATCTTTTGGTCGGGTTTTGCCCATTCTACCACTAAGCAGGATTTTTGCAGGTTTCTGAGCATAGTGTAGTTATATTAAACATATTATTATGGTTACTACAAAAATATCTTTCTTGGCTTTTTATTCTATCGAGTTGACCAAATTGATTGCTTATACAAATGATTAACCAATTCATGCGTTTATTCAGAGAATATTTGTGATTTCTCTTGACGTTTTAAAACTATCCTGTTTTTTGATAATTTAAGATAAATAGATAATGTACTTTCTGTTACTTGATTTAAAAAAACTCTGGGGTCTTTAAATTAGAAGTCAACAGTGTTATTTATGAATGTGTTATATTTTTACAATGTTATTTTTTTAGAAATAAATAAATTGAAAAAAAAAAAAAAAAAAAATGGAGAACGATTTCTGCAACTCTCACCAATAACGAGCGAATCAATCTATACCGATGTATATATGTTGATGAAGGAATGAAAAGAAAGTGGGTGGGTTAGTAGAGGAGTAATCACGTTTTAGAGGTGGGTACAGCGATGGTTAAAATAGTCTTTAAAATATATTTTGTAGACATTCTGTAGGTATTGTATTAAAAATTGTAGATTTCAAGATTTATTTTCAAATTCGAATTTTGGTTTATTGTGAACTCAAACATCTCACTCTTTACCAAAAAGCTTTTTAATGACTGTTTTTCTTTTTCTTCTTCATGTGTCTTGCCGGGTCCCCCCGACGTTGACGATCATTTGAGAGAAAGTTTCCCTGTCCTGGGCGGCGCGAAACAGCTCCCCCACGGTTCTGACACTGGTCTACTCTCGAATGTTTCGAATGAGTTTATTTACTTTTATTTATTTATTCTTTTTGCACATCATTATTATACAACAGTGATAAAAATCAATACAAAATTAAAAAAAACTGGAAGATATGCAGTGACGAGATTATCATTATCAAGTGATTTCTTTCATTTGACCACGACACATTGAGATATACCTAATTAAAACAAATATACAATATCATCAATACATAACAAAAGACAGAGAAACAAAATTTAAAATAATATTTGACAAACACCCCACACTCGATAGGGATTATGGACTGGAAGGAGAGGGGGGGGGGCTAGACAACGGATACTGAGTTAGAAGACAGCATATAGCATTTCTCGCCAGTTTTTCTTCACATATCTGGCAGGATATGAAATATACATGTGATCATTCTGAATCAAAGCGACACCATCTGCCTGCTTGTCTGCTTACATACTGTTATTATATTGTGTTCACTATGTGCGCCATCAGGCTGCATTGAGATGTGCACCTGAATAGAGTTGCAGCCTTTTATGACTGTCTATTCTATTCAACATGCAGGTATATTGAGTATTGATTTATAGTCTTTAGTCAATGACGTTAAAATTAGACTAGATACTTAATACTAAATTCTACTACTATTACTATACCATGTCCCACAAGTGGTGTAGCCAGCAAACCAGCTACATATAATAAACATGCAAGCTGTCCTCTCTATGGCAATAAAAAAAAACTAGAAATTCAGGATGGGTGGCAAACCTCATCGCTGAATTTGTGATTAAAAATTTCTTTATATTTTCGAACTCCTGCCTTTTACAGGACACTCGAAAACTTGCGGAGAAGAGTGGGAGACCAATTCTATACCGGATGCTCCACGGGATAAAAGGAAAGTGCGATGGCCGGGAATTTTCTTTTTTTTAATACTAACTAATGTGCTCCAAATTTGGGTTTCAGAAACGATGTCTCATTCCAATCACAATTAAGCTGTATTATTTCTCTGGCACTTCGTATTTAACTTAATTTTTCAATAATTTGACATTTCTCAGTGTCCTATTGACATTAAACATTATTAATTTTACAACATCCATTTTTTTAAGACTGTGTTCTTCTTGACATCCCATTTTTTTTTTATTTGAAATACTCACATAAATATTCCTCGTTGTTTATTGAAAAATTGACTAGAATACCTACTATTAAATTCACATGTGATCCATTGATTTATTTTTATTTTAATGAATTATGCTGTGATATTTATAATTATTGTATTGCTCTTTTTTTTGTTGACTTTTAATGAAAATTGTTTTGACTTAATTCGTTATACTTGTGTGTACATTATATGAATTATTAAATTTATATAAATTTTCTACATGTAAAAGGTTAGCGCCGTAAATTGTTAATAAATAAATAAATAAATACAATTTTATTTTATTTATTTTATTTTTATTTTAACAAATAAACGGCTTACGCCTTTTACAAAATTAAACATAATTATACATAGCGTAATAAAACAAATTTTATGAATAAGAACAATATCAAACATTTGAATAAATACAAACACAAAATATATACCATATTCTATTTGCATTATTAATAACGCTAAACTCAAATTAATAAAATTTAAATTACTTTAGCATCTGAAACAAATTCTTTGTATAGGAAAAATAAACATTTAAATAAATACAAACACAAAATATGTACCCTATTATATTTGCATTATTAATTACGCTAACTCAAAATAATAAAATTTAAACCACTTTAGCATCAGAAACAAATTCTATGTATAGGAACAATAAACATTTAAACAAATATAAACACAAAGTATTATCAAGGTAATGCAATTGGTGCAATAAAACACCTCTACATAGCAATGGAGATCTTCCAAGTGTTTTTTTAGGGTACCAACCGAACGTATACATACTGTTTGATTGGCAGGAATGTTTCAGTGGTGATATAATTATGTTTGTTTTTGCTTTAGTTTCTTATTTCCTTTTTCTTGTGTATTTCTGTTCAATAAAATTATTATAGTGCAATTTCACTTTATCATGTGTAAGGTTACATGACTGTTAAAATTGAATTATTAAGCTTTGTTAGTGGCACAAATCACTTGTACCGGGTGGAATGTCTATGAATAATAAAAAAAAATCGAATGTACTCTATATGATCAAAATGGACCCTTGCGATATTACTAATGTTTCATTCGAGTTGCTAGTCTAGTATTGAAGTCACTGACTATATAGGTATATTCGAGTACATCTTGTTTTGGATAGATTTATTGATTCAGTATTCAGATATTAGCCACCTGCATTCATGTATTAATAATTGCCTCATTGAATTCTGTAGCGTTGGCTGGATCCATGTGATCCCTCTGTAAATTTTTAATGATTTCAGTTTGCGATACATACTACATTTATATCTATTATACTCTTCGCTATTTATCTGTGTTGCACTACACTTACCCCCGAATACGTAGGTATAATAATTTATTTAATCCTGCCATACATATCAAGAGAATAGATTTATCTATGGTTATATCAAAACCTTTTTTTCATTCTATACTTTTATACCATAGCAGTCAAAGTCGAATTAATTTTTTTTGTAATAAAATTTAGTTAAATAATGATTATCTCCATAACTAAATAAATTATTCGTTGATTTTATATTATTAAATAATTATACGGAAATCTTTGAGTTAAAAATGCCCTACAGCTTACAGGTATTATGAAAATAATAAACCATGAAAAGTATAAACTTAATTTTAATAGGTAGTATGTATGTACTGTACATATGTACTAGTGGCAAGCTTTTCATATGTGTAAAAAAAGCACCGCATATTAACAAAGAAAAGCTTGGTATTGTCTGAAATTATTAGACGAGAAGGATTAAACAGTGAAATATCTCAAATTTCTTTATCAAATTGTAAATTAAGCGACAGAGGGGGGTAGAGATTTGTTAAGTTTTATGTTTTCTTAAATTCAAATAGCAAATTGTGGGGCTATTTTATGCTGCAGCACATTTATTAAAATTGATTTACATAGGTAAACTGAACCAAGTATCTCTTTCTTCTACAAGTTATTTATTGCGAGAGAGAAGTTTTTCGACTTATCAGGTCATATCAATCTGATAAATCGAAACACGTCTCTCTTGTGATCAATAACTTATAGTAGAAAGAAACCCTTGTGTCAGTTTACCTTATAATGCAATTCTACATATTATGCAACTATGCACCGACACCATTAATACATTATTTTTACGTTTGACTGATTGTAAGCTTCCTCTGGTTGATCATAACGGGTGTTACTGCCAGTATGAGTGGTTGATAATCAATGTACGTGAGTGCTGATCTGAGCTTTATACACTCATTTCAGCATTCGATTTTATTCTCACAACTTGTCTGCTTAAAATTGACTACTTACAGTTTCTGACGAGATGCAAATCAGAGCTCTTTACACTCTGATTTTTGCCATTGATATTTCTCTGGGTGTTAGGTGCCCGTTATTGTATTATTATTTGTCTGTTTTTATTCTCTTTTAATGTAATATTACTGTAATGCTTAACTGACGAGTGCAAGTGCTCAAATTCGAGCCTACGCATGATGGATAAGAATAAAGAATATAAGTTAGGTTAGGTTAGGTCTGGAGTCATTTTATACTACAGCATTGTGTTCGGAAAATGTAAATTGTTAATTTTGTGCTCATAAAATCGACCAAATTTAAATGCACCATCATTTCTTGGCTGAAAAATTATAAAATTTAGTGAGTTAAGTACCTATAAAATTCCTGAAATTAATCTTGATGCGTTCACCTTATCTCAAATTTATTGCAAAATTAAAGCATGGCTAATATAAATACTCTAGTACAGTACTGCCACTGGTATGTACTTACATAATATTATATTTTATTATTTTGTGAACTTCTTATGTCTAGATTATATCTGTTGGTGGAAGCAAGACTATATACCATGTAGATTTTTGTGTAAAATTTGACATGAACATCATATTGCAGTTCTTGTAATACCCTTTCTGATGACATATTTTTTTTATATAAAGATATATCTGGGTTTTTGTTATAAACCCAAATAGAACCTCATACGCCTTTCAAAGTAAGTTACTAAAAGCTTGTGTCGTGAAAGGGGAGTTTGCCGGCACCTGGTATCGAACCACGTACCTACCCCTTGTTCACGAGGCCGAGACTACCTCCAGGCTACCGACGAACACTATATATCGAAAAAATATGACTACTTATATTTTATTATTATTATTGTTGTGTCACATACAGTTTCTCAGAATTACCTCCCGGTTTTCCAGGTAACACAGGCACATGTGTCAAGTATCCCGTTTCTGTGTAAGTTCGTTAAGTTTCACCTATTTCTGTGTCAGTTCGTTAAGTTGCGTCTATATGTAAAAAAAATACGTAGGTACTATTCTATAAGTACTCAAAATTGCAGCCTTCTGTAGAGTTTATTATTATTTTTGATATGTCTCATACATTTATTCAGGGTTTTCTACCGGTATTCTTGGTATTACATATTTTATGATTACCTCAGTTTGTTTAGAAATACATACAAATTTACAGTACTTAGTTAATATTGAAAAAGTTGAAACACCAAAAAAGAATCGGGAGTTGGTGACCACTTTTTTAAAATATGCAGTAAAGAGTGAAGATAATTTTTTTACTGGAGCCTTTTCGAAATAATTATCTTTTTAGATTTATGTCATTATTTATGTTCAAATTTTTTATTTGATATTTTTGACATACTGGGTTTTCCCTCAGCATGATAGCTGATAAATTCGTATTCTATTCCCTGATTTACTCAGAGAGATGGTAAGATATTCAGAAAGTAAGCAAGTGATGTTGAATACAGAATAAGACTTGTTGATTGTTATACAGAGATAATATATATATAGGAGTGTACTCGTAGTTATAAGAGGGAATAAGAAGCGCTCTGTAGCACCAGAGAGATTATTTATGAAAGATTACAACAGATTTTATTATGAGATAGATTTAACATTAATCTCATCCAGATGTTGGCTGATGTGGGCGGGTGAATTGAACCACCCTAATTCAAAACCATCCAACCGTAACATTATTTACTACCCATAACTAGATATATAAAATCAGTAGGAAAAAAACTAAATATTCAATCTATATTCCCTTTATATCAGATTCATTTATTCACATAAATAGTGAGCTAGTTGAAATATGATACATGGAAAACTTTCTTTAATATTTTCTACAGCAGCGTCTGTAGACGCATAGAGAATGATTATGAAGACACGCCCCGAAGATGACTTCAGACTTCAGCAACGAAAGAAATGTATCCAACATACAAACGACTGCTGACTCATAAATACTAAAAGAAAGGGTATTTAAATCACCGCGAATAATTCATAAATAAAATTAAGTCGGTAGTTTTATTTTGGAATAGACTTTACTCTGAAAGCAGTTTGATACATTGAGGATCCGGCAAAGAATTGTTCTCCCACTCTTTTCCATAAGTTTTCAAGTGTCCTGTAAAAGCCAGGTGTTAAAAGTTGCCATTTTTAATTCAGTCATGATGAGGTCTGTCACCCATCTTAAATGTCTTATTTTTTGTTGGTACAAAGAAGACGACTCGTCTGTGGCTATTCCACTTGTGGGATATGCCGTAATGGTATACTAGGTAGAAGTAGTTATAATTTTAAGTTCACATACCTAAATTTATGGACATTTTTCAAAGTGCACATATAAAATAAATCTCACACTCATACAATGTTTTCCAGGACACCCTTAATCCATGTTTAAGCAGAAAAAGATTTGAGAAAAAGATAATACATAATATTATTTTTATGAATTTTCGACACAATGTCGGGGATTGTATTTTATAATATTTACTAGAAGTGTGATGTCAATTATATTTTGAACCACTCTAGATTAATCATTTCAATTGATCACACTCACCGCTAGTTAAACTATTTGAAAAGGCATTAACTAGGGAGGTATGTTGTATATGATACACATACATATGTGAATACATAATATATTTAATATAATAACTATAAATAAAGAGAAAATGTAAGTGTTCTAATTATTTATAAATTATTGAATATGAATTTTCACAGTGTGAACACAAACACCCTTCAACAATACCTATATTGTAACTAAGTATAATTTTTATGAATTTTACAAAATAGGGATGACTTTGATATTGAACATCTAAAAAATTCATTAAATATTAATTATATGCGATAATAATAATAAAAACAACGTATTAACATATGGTTCTTATGTTCCCAAGAAGGTACATTAGGGTGAATAAAGAACAGGCGTATAAATATACCTAATACTAAGTTTGTTTTACAGCAAAGTTCAGCTTGTTGGTGAATTATAAATTATGCAAATAGCGGAGATGGAAAAATACATAAAGTTAAGATTTTGTTGAACTCACATGGGGGAACGGTTATGGTTATATTTAAAATTTATTTCTTTATTTTTCTGCACGATTTTTTATTCCAATTTTTTGTACATCGTTAACAATACATAATTACGCAGGTGCCTGAGGAATGAAATACAAACAATAAACTTCGACCCATTGTCAGCAATGACAATGTGTCGAACATGGCTAAAATGCTGGTGCACAATACCATTCTGGTACCGTCACTTACGTATGCAAGCGAGACATGGACGTGGTTGAAGAAGGACGAAAGTGGAATAAATGCAGTAGAGATGCGATCGTTGAGAAGAATGGTTGGTAAAACGCTGCGTGATAGAGTGAAGAATGAGGATATTAGAAGAATGAGCGGATGCAAGAAGACTGTTGTGGACAGAATGCGTGTAAATAAATTGAGATGGTTTGGTCATGTGGAACGAATGAAAGAGGAAAGAATGACAAAGAGGATATACTTATCTGAAAGAAAGGGTGTGAGGAAACGCGGGCGTCCGAGAACCACGTGGCTTGATCACGTGGATCAAATTCTCAAGGACGGCCGCGTGTTGAGTAAGAGGAACCGACGTGCGTGTATGAGGAACTGTATGAATGTGGAGGAAGCGAAGGAAGTGTGTAAAGATAGATCTGTTTGGCGTTCCGTTCTCTCTGCCTACCCCACTTGGGACACGGCGTGAGGGTATAGATAGAAATATAATTTGAGTCTATCTAAGTTTTTATATTTTTGCGGTGATTTTAACATATTTGAAGGGCTTGGGGCATTAACACTGTATGCCACCTAATCCTTATTTTGAGATATTTTTTTTCAATTTCAATTTTTCAATTTATTCAAACAATAATATCGTCTTTACATTTTCATTATAACACAGTTGAACATACTTAATACAATCACAAAAAATGTCTTCCACACTAGCCATAGGGCTGTGTTGTTGAGTTTGAAGTTTATTTTAAAACCTCAAATCATACAAAAAGACGAATTCAAATATTATATGTCCATTAATTTCCATTATTACATATACTTACTAATCTCTTTTATAGAAATTGAAAAAAATAATTAAAAAAGTCATATTTTGAGAAAAACTGTGGCTTACAATGTTATTGTTGCAAATATTTTGGTAAAAAAAATAGTGCATCTAAATTTATTGCAGCAACAACACTGTAAGCCACATAAATTAATATATTTTTTCTTTAGGTAAACTGTTTTTTAATAAGATACATAATAAATTAGTATATCTAGAACGACTTGTAAGTGTTAATGTGGCTTCTCAGCGCCCCAAAGTACGTAAATATGAAGAAAAAATATATGCCATAAGTACGTGTGTACTCATATTGCTGTCATCACCAGGATTGCAGAAGTAGTAACGAGTAGTTAAGACTCAGAATGTAACATTCTCGCGTTAAATGATAATATTGATGTTGAACATTTGTTATTAATGCTTAAATTGTTTTACTTCTCTAACAAATTATCGAAAAATGCTTGCGCTCGTGAGATTCAAGTTCGGCCATTTTAATTTGTATGTGGCTTACAGTGTTTTAATGCCAAAATAATTACAACATAGCCATAAACGAAAAACACAATTTTTGAATAACGTTGTCAATATTTAAAATATTTTCCCAGGATTTTGTCATACTGTAGAAGCTACTATTTTGTGATGTTTTACATCAAAAACTCATTTTTTTAGATTTTGTGGCTTACAGTGTTAATGCCCCAAGCCCTTCATTTAGGTTTTATGTTTTATATTATTTCGATAACATTTAAACAGGGACGAATGATTTCACCTGCACTGCAGGGTTACTCTTGATGCAATCTACGTAAATACGATCATAATATAGTCTTGATCTCATACGACGCGCGAAGGAACCATCGCGAGATTGATATGCACGGATTTTTTTACTAATAGTCACTCCGCGCGCCGTATTATTTTTTTTACATGTCATTTCAAAGAATAAGAATAAATGGCTTAATAGTGAAAATCCTATTTGCCTACCTCCCAGGGGATTTTGTTTGTGTTCTAAAAGATTTATCATTGAAACGCTTTTTATAATATATTAAGGAAAAATATATTTCTTAATATCTATCCGCACTTTTGAGAATTTGTCCAAAGTGAATCCCCAAACAGTGAAAGATGCTTCTATTTACTTTGTATGATGTTGGATTTTAGCTATAGTAATGTTTACTTTTTCTATATTTTTTGATATGTTATCTTTTCCAAAATATAAAAATATGTCGACATATTATAAAACTTTTGTCTGTTTATAAATACTTGTGTAAATAATGTCCTTAATAGACATTGATAATTTAAAGTTCATAACACTAAACCGCCTAGAAGCGTTTGAAACGTGGATCCACCGTAGAATGCTAGAAATATCTTGGATCGATATTATAACAAATACTGATGAGTATGATATAGAACTGATGTAAATAGAGAACGGTTTACCACTGTGCATCATATCATACTTTGGCCTTGTAATGAGGGACAACAAGTACACCGTTATTCAGCTCGACATGAAGGGGAAGGTCGAGGACCGCAGTGAGGTCGGCAGAAGACAGCTCCCCTCTAAAAATGGACCGGCGTCAGAATTGTTGGGGAGCTGAAACGTGCCGCCCAGGACAGGGACGCTTTCTCCCAAATGATTGTCAACGTCGGGGAGACCGAGTAATAAAAACTAGACCATACCTATGTAATGTAGGTATAAGTAAATGACAAAATGTTATACATTAAACTATGAAATATTGTTTAAGTATTTGCATAACAGTGTTGCTAGTTTTAAAATTGATTTCTCCACATTATCCCATTTCTTAGTAAAGTTCTTTTAAGCACAAGCCTGTTGGTCGGTTTCATTTGTTATTTATTATCTGAGCACAACCGGGTAACACTACACCAGTGTGCGAATACAATCTTCATTTCATTTTCACCTTCATTCATGAAGTCCTTTATTGGCACTTAGCAGAGTGTGAAAAGTGTCTGTCATATTATTTTCATAAAAGTCACCGCAAGCAAGCCTACACACACATCACTCACAATATTCCCGTAAGTAAAAATGTCTATTTCTAGAATATGGAGAGACATCATTGTGGTAAGATTTGAAATATTACGTCAAAATTTTTGTCGACGACAAATTTGGGCGTCAAAATTAACTTAAGGTGGTCAGATGGAAGAAATCACTACATAGTTATAATCATTACACCATTATCACTACATGTAGTGATAATGGTGTAATGATTATATGCAAAAAGAATAAATAAATAAATCTTACATATTCCACCCAGGAATAAATTCAGACAAAGTTAAGCTATTTTCAAAGATTTTTACATGCGATAGTTTTATTTATGTACATGTTATTTCTTATTTTTAGTTATTTTTTTTAAGTGTTAATTGGGTAGTCGTGGAAACTACCTATTTTGTTTGAATAATATTTGCCCATCTGGCTTATTCTAGTACGAAGTGGCGCTTGATCCTTTCTGCCTACCCCACGAGTCATGTATTGAGATTCTTATGTCAATACCATCAGTGATGATGCCTTCTTAAGAGTTTGTATGTGTGAGAGTGAGAGGGGAAGAGATTAAATTTATTTAACCTTGAGGTAAAGTAAATTTTATAAAAGCATTTTATTGATTAAAAGAGAGAGGAATTTATTAATAAAAGCCTTATGAAGGTCTGCTTATCATCAGCTGTTACCTGAAGGAATATTTTCATTACTTAATTAACCAGAGATGGACGTTAACGATTAATATATTGCCAAATTAGTTAACTTTCGTTAAAATTATGTATTTTTTTATATCTTCAATAATAACTACCATTGAATTCAGTTCACTAATTTTGGAGAATAATGGTCTTCCAACGATTCTTCAAAGAACTAGTATGTTGTATACATCACACGAACTGGATTTTTATTTATTTGTTTACACCAGAGTATACCAACAAGCATAATTATAATATAAATTACAGCAATACAAACATACATAAATTTAATCAATTAAACGTTATTCACATTACATCTACAAGAATTAACAACTAAACGAGTAACAAAGTTAGCTTCTGTTAACGGATTAATGGTTAACTGAGGTAAAGTTTTGATTAAAAGTGTTAAGCTCTTTTGAGTATATTTTTGTATAAGTTATAGATACGAAAAACACACCGCCTTTATTGATGATAAAATTGAAAAATAATTGAGGTTAATGGTTCTTAATATACAAGTACTTGAAACCAGAGGCAAAATAAGGGATAAAAAATACTGTTTATAAAATAAAACACTGATTTCCATTTTAGTTTCTCTTTCAAGATAACTTATAGATATGTAAGAATAATAATGCATATTCCTGAAAAATTATTAATTAAAAAAAAATGAAAATAATATTATTATTAAATTTATAATGGAGGTGCCTTATTCCATCCAGACCAATGCTCTTAACGAGGAACCACCACTGCTTGGGACATAATGATGGTGAAAATAATTCATAATCAAATATAACTTAAAATATTTATTCAAACTTAAGTACACATACTTACTTAAGAAGTTAATAAAAAACAAGTAGTGAATAAAAATATTTGTAAAAATGAAAATAAACCAATGTGTATTTTGTGCAGGTATCTGAATAATGAATTATTCTATATCATACCAGAATAATCATTCCTAATGGATTCTTCACTTGCTCACAAGTGTGGATGTTAATCATCTTTATGAATGAATAAAATGTCTGTTTTTAAGTCCCGTTTCTTACCCATTTTTTACCCGTGTACCTCCTCACTTTAATAGTTAGGGTTAGTTGGAAGAAATCGCATTTCTGTGATAGGCTCGCTTTGTGTACGAGTATATTGATAGTATCTATTTGATATAGTAATTTTTTAATGTGGAAAGTTTCTTGTAATCAATGTTCAGTAAAGGATAAATAATTAAATAAATAATGAATAAACTACCAAAGTACACACATTCGTCAACTTGGTCTAACACTTACCTGACATAATGTTCTCTCGTTTCTTCTTAATCTATTATTCGCACAATTTTCATAAACCAACGTCATCATTCTCTGTAGATTGATCACAAAAGAAACAATTTTATAGACAAATGCATTCAAATATAATACAATCAATAAACAGAGGGCGAGTTTATCGCAAATTAGCGATCTCTTCCAACTAACCAAAATTTTATAAGTTTATTAACTGCTCCATCATGGCATATCCCACAAGTAGTATAGCCAGCATACCAGCTGCATGTAAGAAACATGCAAGCTGTCCTCTTCGTGCCAATATAAAATCAAGGTATTCAGGATGGGTGGCAAACCTCATCGCTGAATTAATGATCTAAAATTTCTTAATTATTTTGAACATCTGCCTTTTACAGGACACTTTAAAACTTTCGGAGAAGAGTGGGAGATCAATTCTTTTCGGGGTGCTACACGCGATAGAAATATATATAAAATAAATATTAAGAATTTTATAACACTTAATATTTAATTAAAATATATTTACATTCAAAAAAACTTATTCAGAAAACAATGAGTGCTTTTTTTGCGGTTCACAGTGAATTGAAAAGCACTGAATATAAAAACACTTAAGAAAAACATTTTTATTCGAGTATTAACAAATATCATCCGAATACATTGCTACTGAAACAGTTTTCAGAATCAACAGTTAACGGGTACTATAATTAATAAACTGTAATAGAAAAAACTCATTTCCTTCAGGCTATACATTTGCTTACGTTTCATTTTGGAGGTTTAATTTAATTTTTTTCAATTGCTCGGGGCGCAGAAGTCCCAAGTAAATATTATAAGTATATATATTTCTACCATCCATTACATTGTTTTATAATTTTGTAGGTTATTATAACATTTTTATTATTATTGTTTTTGTATGTAGGCGGGCACATGTAGGTATGTGTATAATATCGCTCTACCAGAATAATACCATAACATCTTCAACAATGTCTATTTTGAGTTATAATTTATTTATTTTTGAAGAGCAAACACTCTGAAAGTTCGTCATAATTAAAATATTGAATTTGATGAAATTAAATAAAAAAAACTCTGTGTCTTTCATATGAAGAAAAGTGTCTTAATTTAATTTTCCACAAATTTTATTTAATCATTTTGAGTAAATTATATCGTTAGAATTGACACGTTGCTTGGAATCTAGTGCAACAGAAAAACATCTAATATTATAATTATTTATATCAACATTATTCACGAAAAACTAAAAGCGACGATCTCAAAATTGATTACAAATTCAGAATAATACCTACCTACATGAAAAGTAAATACATGAAGAACTTAATAGATTTAGGTGAAGGGGTAATTGGTTTTATCGAAAAAACATTTAGTCAATTGATTATGAATTATATAAAATCTTCTTCTTCTTTAAGTGCCTTGTCGGGTCCTCCCAACGTTGGCGATCACCTTGGCAAACTTGACCCTCTCCTGCGCCGCTCGGAACAGTTTTTCCACTCCTCCAAATAAAATAAGTAATGTCAAATAAATGTCATCAAAATCTTCAACCTTGATTTATTCAAAATATTTGATATTTGGAGATGGTATGGTATTGTTCTAGCACAGCGATATTTTATTTTTATTTTATTTTTACAATATTTAGAATCAAACAGTCGTTACACAATATGTTGACAATTAATACATTTAACATGTAGACCAGCGAAGATTCCACTCTTACCAGAAATGTCTCAGTCTTGAGGAAAAAAAGTAAAAATTAAAATTCTCTAAAAAAGTCAAAGTAAATTTAAATTTAAAAACAACGATAATAAAATACTTAAAACAATACAAAAACATATCTAAATATAAAAGCAAAAAATCCTAAAATACTAGAAATCAGTCCTTCAGTCACATTAGTCTTTAGATAGAAAGTAAAGTTAAATTTTTCTGAAAAAAGTCAAAGTAAATCTAAAAATATAAAATCTAAAATCCCAAAATACCAGAAATCAAAACAAAACAAATAAACAAAATCACCCATCCAGTATAAGTTACAAAGCCCAATCAGTATACATAATACACAGGCGAATTCATAAATAAAATATGTATTTAGACTTGCCTTACTCAGTTAACCCGGACTAAATGAAAAATCTTATCTACTAATAAAACAATTTGTTCTTTGTTGCTCGTTTCTTTTAATCGAGAAGTCCTGGGTTCAACTTCTTCTACTGCCGACCTACTTCACCTTCACTATACCAATGTTTTACTTTGTCAGGATGTCTGGAGGTGTTTATGAATTTATTTCAAAGGCAGATTTATTTTTAAAAGAGACAAGTAGGACTGGAACAACTACTAAAATATTATACTATACCATGCTATACCCTCACGCCGTGTCCCAAGTGGGGTAGGCAGAGAGAACGGCACGACAAATAGATCTATCTTTACACATTTCCTTCGCTTCTTCCACATTCATACAATTTCTCAAGCACAACAACCAGAAAAACATGTTTACATTTTTAAAACTTGAAATAGTGTTAGTTTAATATTTTAAAACTATTTAACTCTATTAGTTAAGTACTTTATGTTACTGAAGTAGCCATTACTACTTAAAAAAATCCGCGAAGTAAATGTTCTATTTTTTTTATTATTTCAATGTATATGGAACCGACCATTAAGCATGTAAAAAAGTTCAAAGAGCAATTAATCTGTGGGTCAGGCTAAAAATATTTAGTTATTATTTTAAATTCACTTGCGTTGAATTTATAAAGTTTAGTTGAATCGCAAAATTGAATAATTTTCATTTCGATTAATTTTTTAATCTTATAATAATTCAGGTTTGTAGAGAAATCGATATTTTGATTGAATTATTATTTTTAATCCAATTTTAAATGAAAATATTTGTTTAAGATTAACAAGCGAATGAAAGAAATTCATTCTGAGAAATATTCTACCGCTGCGCTGATGTAATTGGGAGGCTGTAGTGAAAACAGTTTTAAGAAAGTATTATTTCAGAGGAGAATTGTACATTTACAAATTTACATTCAAATTAAATTTGAATAAGCACAAAAAAAAACTATTGTAAGATTATTATTTTTTTATTGACATTTAATTTTTTATTCAAGTAAAAAATATTTAATTGTTTAAATGTTAAATGTACAATACAACAAATTTGTTATATGATTCAGAGAGCAATTTTTCCCTACATTTATCCAATTTTTCATACATCCATACTAAGTATGTATGTACAATTGTACATGGTATTAAAAATTAATATAGCATTGATACATAATAAGTACACATAATTTATACATGATAACAATAATAATTATGATTGTGTGTAGATCTGGAATAAATAATACATATAATATGACACATATACAATAATATCCCAGAGAATCCTCATAATAATATACAATACGAGTACACAATGCTCAGTCAGATATGAAAAGGCATCATCTTGGAAATATAATAAATATACTGATCATTGGCCATCCGCCGCAAATACCTACATATATTATTGTGTATGTGCCTATAGGGAGGCTATCTCCTTTTAGCATCGATATTTCATCGTACCTTTAAATCAGAACATAGATTTTAAATGCTGTTGAAGGCTTCCGCGGATTTCAATTCATATCAAGATTATGATGTTCTTCCGGGCTTACAGCGGTAAATAAGTGATGTTGAGAACAAGAAGAGTTCTCTTGAAAATGTCAAGCTAACTTGACGAAAGTGCCCGAGTATTATTAAATCAACAGTGAAAAGTGTTTTGTTGATATCAAATATGTATGTTTGAAGTGTCTTTTCACAATGTGAACACACAAACTCTAGATGATTTTAAAGTTCATTATCATTTTACTAAACGTAAATGGAATTGGTAAGTAATCAATCACCGATCAAATAAAAATAGACACACCAGTTAGTTGCTTTATTTAATAAACGTTTATAAATGAAGTGTCTGGAGTTGAATAGATCTCAAATTCTTCGCCGTTTACGAGTGTCCTGTAAGAAACATTTGTAAATTATAAAGAAACAACATTTTTAATATAGCAATGGTTAGGTATGCTACAAATCCTGATTGTTTTGTTTTTATAAGTTATTAAGACGATAATCTGTATGTTTATTGTATGAAGTAGTTAGTGTGTTAGCTACTTCGCTTGTGGTTGATCACTTATAATTATAATGTTATAGAGAAAGATATTAACTTCAAATCATTAAAGATGAGTTTGTTCATTTTGAGAATCGAACCTCAATCCATCGCGCTCTCGACGCATGGCTTATGGGATGAATATTTTAGCTTTAATTGTCTAATCTTATTGAACACATAATATCCATACGTTAATCATGTATATGTGCAATTTATATGAAAGAAAATTTGAATAAGTATAGGCTTAATTTTATGTTTTAAAAGTTAATAAGAAGTCTTAAGACAAATACGTCAGACACTGAAAACATCAAGAAGAAAACTAATTAAATTTGTGTCGACGTAAATTTAATATAAAGTATTTTTTCATTATAAAAAAAAACAGAACATACTGTTCCATATGGCGTCTCTGCTTTAATATACATAGAATGAGTAGTGGGTGGTCACAGGCTGAATATTGGAGAGGGATGTATTATATATTAAAAAAAATAAGGAATTTTATCTAGATTCTCAAACTGCTATTTAAATTAAACACTTAATTTTGGAGAGAAAATATTTAAAGATAATTGTATGTTAACTTATTTGAAGCGCATCCAACATTGTGGGGGGGGGGGGAGGATGGAGATTCAACGCAGTGTTTTCACCTGTTATTTAAAAAAAATACTTTTCCCTGCGTAAACTTTAAAAGAGGGGGTGTGAGAAAGCGCGGTCGTCCCAGAAACACGTAAATCAAATTTCTCTAGAACGTCGTGTGTTGAGTGAGAGAAATAGACGTGCGTGAATCGTCGATAGAAGAAGAAAAAGAAGTTCACATGTAATAAAGAAGTCGTGTGACTGTGGTGCAGCACAGACCATGCCACACTTGTTGGAGTGTCCATTGTACCCTGTCAAATGCACTATGGAGGATATTTTTGATGCATCTCCACCTGCTGTGCGTTTTGCATAGTACTGGAGATCAGTTTGGTTGGTTTTACCTGGGTTTCGACACGATAAATAAAATAATGTAAGAATAGATCTAAATTTCATTCCGTTCTCCATCAACCCTACTAGGAATCCTTCAAGAGGGTTAAGTTTTGAAATTTTTTATAGCTAATATTTTTTCAAGAATTATTTTTTTGTTCTTGAAATCAAGTCATATTAAAGCTTATCAACAAATCCAAGTTTAGACCCAATTTTATCTTTTCACAAAATTATTTATTGGATTTTTAAGAAAAAAACTTAAAGCTCAGATAGAGCTTATTTTTAGTTAAAGAATACCTACATACGTCAGGATAATCGGAAAAGTAGTTGAGATTTTATCAAAAACCGTAAAAGAATTGAACAGAAATAAAAAAAAGTATTTATGTGAATGAGCTGTCCTCTCTACTGACCATTCCATTTCAATATATTGTAATATAAGTAATATATCCAATGATCTGTGTCATGTCACATTCATTCAGTGGGTCGCAGTGGCTCCTGTCATCTCTTACTGGACTCTGTGGGGGTGAGGAATACTCAACTGTGCTGATACTCCCGAAGCGGACCTTTTTATTAAATAAATTATATCTTTTTTCTTTTACAATAGGTATACACTAAGGGTTGCACCCTCCCTCGCCTATGAATGCTACAGGAATATCAGTTCCTATGTCATCCATACTCTTCATGCAAATTATTTCTAAGGAGGGGCTCAAGGTTCGCCTGAAGGACTCCCCCTGACAAAATCCTTCCTGAAATTGAATATTCCTGAATGTCCACCAACTCTTTACTTTAAAATATGACTTAAAATGAGCTTGCAGTTATGTATTTTCTACGTACTAGGTGTTTGCTTAGAATAATACAAAGGATTAAAACTAGATATTATGGAAATTTTAAAACTAAATACATTTATTTGACCTTCAAACTTCTACAAATAAATGGATATTTCAAGACGCAGGTTTTGTTCACTCGGTATCTGAAAACAAAAAAAATATTAGGTCAATGTACAGGTAAAATACAAAAGGTACAATAGGTTTATAGATAATTATACTATACTATACTATACCCTCACGCCGTGTCCCAAGTGGGGTAGGCAGAGAGAACGGAACGCCAAACAGATCTATCTTTACACACTTCCTTCGCTTCCTCTACATTCATACAGTTCTCATACACGCAAGTCGGTTCCTCTTACTCAACACGCGGCCGTCCTTGAGAATTTGATCCACGTGATCAAGCCACGTGGTTCTCGGACGCCCGCGTTTCCTCACACCCTTTCTTTCAGATAAGTATATCCTCTTTGTCACTCTTACCTCGTTCATTCGTTCAACATGCCCAAACCACCGTAGTTTATTCACGCGCATTCTGTCCACAACACTCTTCTTGCATCCGCTCATTCTTCTAATATCCTCATTCTTCACTCGATCACGCAGCGTTTTACCAACCATTCTTCTCAACGAACGCATCTCTACTGCATTTATTCCACTTTCGTCCTTCTTCAACCACGTCCATGTCTCGCTTGCATACGTAAGTGACGGTACCAGAATGGTATTGTGCACCAGCATTTTAGCCATGTTCGACACATTGCCATTGCTGACAATGGGTCGAAGTGCACCGTTTACTCTAGCACCGGCCACTTTCCTTCTTTCAATGTCCCTATCGCATCTTCCATCCCTCGTAAACATACTTCCCAAATATACATACTCACTTACTTGCTCCAAACATTCGTCACCAACTTTGATCTCGCAAATCGTTTTTTTATTCTCTCTTTCAAACACAAGAACTTTCGTCTTCATAACATTAATTTTCAAACCATTCAAATTGCAACTATTATACACACACGTAACAATCTCTTGTAAGTCCCTTTCACTCTCAACAATTAACACCAAATCATCTGCGTACATCAATGCATAATTCGTGTAATTTTATAAAGATAATTCGTGTAATTTTATATAGATTGTCTTTATTAATTATAAAAAGGGTGATATAATATCTACACGTAAAAAGGGTGTCCACTTAGTCAGTCGAATCAAAATGATAGAGGCCCTCAAATTGCATTAAAGCAACTCCAATATGGTTTCTGAATTATTCGTATTTTTATGATTGATAAATTAAACCCATTTCGTTACATTAAAATCGCTATAACTAAAGGTATGATAAATTGCTTATTTTGTTTACAAATCATAGACGGATGATTATTCAAGATAATAGAATAAAATTTTCATTTATATGTTATTTTCATTTGGACGTCGATTGAAGATTTTCGATATATTAAGTAAAGGTCAAATATCTTCAAACGGTTACTAGAAACTTTTCTCTAGAACTATATTGATCAAAAGCTCCCTGCAAAAAAAGAATTAAGTGTCTTTTTAATAAGGTACGCGTCGGTAGCAGCACCTTTGATAATATGTGAAATGGTTTGAGTGCTGCCTGCCTGACAATGTTATTACACTTAATCTTATACATATATTATTATGTATACACACCTACATACATATCTAACACACAGTTATTATGTATATTATTACTATGTGATGCGTGGCTGTCACAAGGCCGGACATACAAATAATATCTATTATCATCTTGGACATTGTTCGTACATAAATATATTGTAGATTAAATGTCAAAATCTCGAATACCTTAAGAAGAACGCTGTCCCGAAATTAAGTTTGACATGATGGCACAACGCTGAAAGTGCTTCTTGGCCTAACTTATTTATTACAAAGGTTCTCACTCTTCTGAAAACATTTTTTTAAAATAAGTTTTTATGCATTTAGTAAGGATTACATGGTAGGTATATGTATATATTATATATGTCTCAAGGATTACACCGTATAAATATGGAGGATACTTTAGCCACTGAAAATCCTCGTAAATGAGGGTGAAAACAAAGTTGATATTGTCGACTGATGATATTTGATGGAAGTTCATTTAAAATATATAAAAAAATAAAACGATTATATTTTGTTAAAAAATTATAAGAAAAAAACACTTTAGAGTTTTAAATTTGTTTTATTAACAGTTACACGTGTTTCGGGTTACAGGCCCATATTCATACTGAATATGGGCCTGTAACCGTGTAACTGTTAATTAAACAAATTTAAAACTCTTAAGTGTTTTTTACTTATAAATTTTTAATTAAATAATGGAGTTTAACTCATTCAGTGAAAATAAAATTAGTGAAATTATATTTAGTACTTCCACAATAACTTTATTGATCGCAGGCCAGCTTTCAAGAGCTTTAGAACTCTCACCATCAGGCTAACGTAAAGTTGGGGTGAAAAGTTTGAGTTCATTTTATATTGTTTTGCCAATTTATGTGTTCTTCAGCCGTTTTGGGTTCATGTTTGGATGTAATATCTCCCTTAATCTTTCACTCCGTCCTATTCTGGACTTGCTGGACCGATATCCTTCCTGCAGTTTTTCTTACATGATCCAACCATCTAGCCTGAGGTATTTAAATACTTCTCTTGCCTTTTCTACATTACAATTCTAAAATTTTTTTGTGTTATTTATTACTACTATTAAAAGCCTCCTCATTTCTTTCTTAAAGTCAACGTTTAAAGTGAATTATTTTATATATCCGACAAAATACATTAATATCAAATTTTTATGTTGTATCAAGAAATAAATTGCTCTTTTTTACCCAATGACTAAATAAGAAGTTGTAGAGTCTTAGTAATAATAAGTTATATGTATGTACGTCGATATTGGACAAATTAAGTTTTCTTGTGAGGAGAAAATATTACATGTTTTCATGGATGGTATAATTTGAGAGCCACTGAACCGATAAGTTGAAAAATCTCTGAAAATAACCAAAATCTAAAGAGAATCTGTTCGGACAAGATGATGTCAGTCGTGGTATGAAAATATTTTCTTAACAAAATTAATACTTAAGACGAAATTAAGTACCTAGGTATTGTTTTTTATCGACAAATAATTTCATACAAGAAACAGTGTTATTAAATTAAAATATCATACGGTATTATTATTTAAAGTTATATCGTTTCATATGTTAGTGAAACAAAAATCAGTGTTAATTTAAGATTTTCAAATTATTGCATAAATACATTATTACAAACATTTTGCTGTTTTGTATTCTTCTTCTTCTTTACGTGTCTTGTCGAATCCCCTCAACGTTGACGACCACTTGGGAGAAATCTTTTCTGTTCTGGGCAGCACGAAACAGCTCCTTTACACCTCTCATCCCAGTCCACTCCCTCTATACCGCTCTCAATCTTCCCTTCTATGACCAGTTGTAGGATGGCATGTAGGATGGCAAAATCTCTATTTATTTATAGCATCGCGGTATCATCTACAAGTGGGGTACCCAGCAGTCACTACATGTAGGTAGTAGTAAGAAATAAACCTGTTCTATTTAATTTCATTATAATACTATAGACTATAGGTATTATACTATACCCTCACGCCGTGTCCCAAGTGGGGTAGGCAGAGAGAACGGAACGCCAAACAGATCTATCTTTACATACTTCCTTCGCTTCCTCCACATTCATACAGTTTCTCATACACGCACGTCGGTTCCTCTTACTCAACACGCGGCCGTCCTTGACAATTTGATTCACGTGATCAAGCATTATAATAACATTATTTTTTTTATTAAAATAGACATCGTTTATGAACATCAAAATGGATTATTATAATTGAATACCATTAGCTTAATGCTTCCTTAATACGCATTGTTACTATGATATTATAATCAATATTATACCCCGAAACATACATAGGTATTGTAAAAGGTAATGGTATTACATATATTTTGAAGTTAAATTATCTTAAGGCAATTACCATTCCATAATGGCCTCTACTTTATGCATCATCATCATCATCATCGCCCTCAACGCTCCTCTCGGGAGCACTGGGCAGAAACCAGCCTCCTCCATTCAGAGCGTCTCTGTGCCAATTGCGTCACCTCTTTCCACGAAATTCCTTGCGCTCTGATACTATATACATAGGTGTCTTTTATTTTATTTATAGAACTTTGTATCGGACATGGTATGACAGAAACAAGTTTTAAGACTAATGAAATAATATAAATTTAATACCAATGGTTTGCGATTTATCCTGAAAATATTAATCATTTGTGGACAGAGAAGACAGCTTGCATGTTTATTACATGCAGCTGGTCTGCTGGCTACCCAACATGTGGGATATGCAGTGATAATTTATCTAGTAGTAGTAATTATTTTCTTTAATTAATGAAGATAACTAAATCGCATAATTATTAATTATTGTGTAAAAAAGAAAACAACATTTTAATGACTCATGTCTGGTATGAATAGGTCCCGAGGCATAAGAGATTATTCAGAGGATAATTTAATAAGAAGACATAATTTATTAATTAAGGAGACATATCTTGTGTTACCTCATCTTCGTTAAACGACTGCCCGGGGACTTATATATATGTGACCAATCCACATACTTTGTACACTGAGAAAAATACTAACGAAATTTCTCAACGAATCATTGGTACGTACTATCAGACTAGGACCAGAGATAGTACAAACGATTCATAAGTACGAATCTATAATATTAACTCTTCGCAAACAAATTGTTGGTAAATTTACCAATGATTTGTTTGCGAAAAGTAAATATTAAAGATTCGTACACTGAGAAAAATACTAACGAAATTTCACAACGAATCATTGGTACGTACTATCAAATTAGGACCAGAGATCGTAACAACGATTCATTGGTACAGATCTATTGACTTCGCAACCAATTCATTGGTACATTTACCAACAACTTCTTCACAGTGACGTCATCAACTTGAAGTTCGCTGCAGAACGAATCGTTGGTAAGAATCAATTGAATTACTTGTCATACTTACGTATGTAGGTACCTATACATAACCTCAAAATTTAGCTGTCAAAAGTCCAATAATATTAATCGCGTTTAGTTGTAAAATGTGATCTATTTTTCTAATAACGGTATAATTATTTGAAACATACCAACAAAAATAATATTATTAGAATAATTATTCACACTTTACAAATAAACATTGTGATTAATATAAGTAGAAAAAGTAGGTAGGAAATTAAAATAAAAAAAAATCTTTTAAGTAGTTACTTGCGTAAAATAATAGTTTATTAAAAATTACAAAGGAAAAAAAATAAAAATAAAGACAGTTAATAAAGACACACATTAAAACATACATAAAAATATATACCATATTATAGGAAACCAAATAAAACAGCCATAGACATACTATACTTGTAGTGCAGTACATTTTTTTTTAATATTCCTGTTCCAACTCTTCCAACATAATACGCATTAATAACAATAATAATATTGTGCTGCCTCACTCCATATCGTTTAGATGATAGTGGTATCTTTGTCTCAGCTCTGTTACATCTTGTTCATTCAATATCAAAGTCGATTATATTTTCTGTGGGAAAACATAAGGAATATAATTATTAAGTATAGGTCAATGCATCAAAACTTCAATAATTTAGAATTATTTTAATGTAGCATTATATCTGGGAATAACAATGCGGTGTAATATTGTGGTTTTATTAAGCACAAAATTATTTATACACTGATTTGTAGGTTAGGTTAGTTATGTAGTCTGATGTTTTTTGTGCAAAAGCACATTCATTGGCAATCATTTCATTAACATAACATTTCTTGAGTGGAAACTATGTATATAATTACGAGAATATATTAAGTAGAAATAAATAAATATTGCACATTAAATTAAAACAATATGACAAACAACAAATAAGTGATTGTACTTACTACTGAATAATTCTATTTTATCCTCAAATCCCCAGGACTTTAACAACTCAAAAAGATACATAGCTTTGTTTCATTGACACAACACACTAACTTCACGGTCAGGAAAATAATAAATTCACACTTTCTCAATAACAAAAGATTAGAACTTGCAACGCAATATTTTCTTATGATCGAACACCTTTTGTTGTTTCATGTTTGTATAAGTACATACCGAAAAATGACAGAAAAAACGGAAACGAACTAACAACGTAAGTAAACGGACGTGCCAACGCATTTTTTACTTTATTGTCTTATATGATAAGATCGCTTTTTAAATAGAGTACTACTCTTTAAATCCACTAGCGCCGTACGGATGTTTAGTTAACTAAAACGTTGGTAAAGGAGCCGAATAATTTCAAAATCTATTAGTAGGTACACACAAAAGATGTTGGTAAGCGCCGAGAAATTTACAGTTACGCAAAATTGAATCATTGTTTGTGTCTTATTATATCAATAGTAAGGCGAGCAAAATAATTTATTGTTATAGATCAATTGAATTTGGAGATGTACCTTTTCTCAGTGTACTAATGAATCGTTTGTTCTATCTCTGGTCCTAATCTGGTAGTACGTAGCAATGATTCGTTGTGAGTATTTTTCTCAGTGTATATCGATGGCTTAGAGCGCAGATGTTGTACGTGTAGTTTTCATAGTTTTGAGATAATAAAAGTTGAAAGTTTAAGATGCCATACAATTTAGTACTTACCACATAAATATAGTTTTTATTAAATATCTCGCCAATGACACAGAGTTTTGCAATAATATTCCTATGGAACACACTTCAGATGATGTAGATTCGCATGCGTATAATAACTCATTTACGGTAAAAACTGCACTACACAACATCTGTGCTCTATGCCATCGATATTATGTATAACAATAACTTGTCTATGGGTAGGTATATGAAAAGCTGTCTAATCTTATTTTCCTAATTGTTTTTAATACTCCTCCCAGGAGAACAGAATATTTATACAATTTTTAATTTTTCCAACAACATCAAACTCAGCTACTACTAAATGCAAAATTACTAAATATAACTTTTCTTAACCTAATTATATGTGTTCTAAAAAAATAATGAGAAAACCATTCAGACATCTCGATTGGAGAACAATGTTTACACAATAAAACATTGTGCAAAATCCAATCGGAAGAAGTGAGAAAGGCGTCCAGACTTTATAGAAATGGCTCCAGGGTGGCTTAAGTGATCATTTTCGATGTCCATGAACAACAATGACCCATCCCACCATTCTCAACGTCACGATATAAGATCCACCAATCGAGAAAAATCAACTGTTTATTATTATCTAACTGTTAACTATCAATAATACTGAGTTAACAGTTAATTAACTGATTAAATAGAAACTGACTTATTTAATTTATTTACTGTGTCCATTTCTAATTAACCAACGTTTTTCACATGGTTTACGCAAAAAATTCCACGTTATATAAAGACGATATCTTTTTAAAATACATAAAACGTCAGACCGCATCCCATGTAAGATGGATGACTTTCTTTGAGGATAATTTGCATGACACAGTCATAGATTTTTTAGGTAAAAAGAAATTGAAGAAATAGGCCTTTAGGGTGTGATGTGATTGCGTTATTTATAAAATCAGACAAGGATCAAAGTACCTACATTGATAGATGGGAGGTCCTGTGTGAATTTATTGAACATTTTTGATGAAATAAGCTAAAATTCATTATATATGGAAAAATACGCATTTGGTTTTAGTTTTAATTTTAAGTTTTCGTATTAACAATATGTCCTTTAAAATACGCAAAAACCATGCAAGCTTTATTTTGGGAATAAACGGTTTATCTCAATCTTTCCCAAAATAAAACTTGCATCGATTAAAAAAGTACTTTTAAGAACATAATTATTATTTAAACGAAGACATAGTATTTAAGCAACAACACGGTATGTAACAACATTAGTTTGACAATGACTTAATAAGTCGAAACCAGGTCACTGCTCAATAAAAGTTTCAGTAAAACTTAAACCAATTGCTTTTTTTTCCATATATTTACATGGAACTTAACAAAATTAACGTCGTTTCAATAAATAAATTACAATTCATTGTTATTTTATTGAATTCTCATAGACAGATATTTTATTGTATTTTTTTCATGTCAAAGGTCTTACCCGTTCATTGTGTAAATAAATAAATACATCCTTCCTTCAGCAGAAATAGGTACGAAATATATTTTCATGTACCTGTATCAATTAAAAACTGTGTGTTTCATATAAATATAATTTTGTTGTTATCGAGGGATATTTTTATTCTTATGTTTTTGTTTGTTTCAAACAATATATAATTTTAACTACTACTACTACTATACCATCACGGCATATCCCACAAGTGGGGTAGCCAGCAGATCAGCTGTATGTAAGAAACATACAAACTGTCCTCTTTGTGCCAGTATAAAATCAATTTTATTTATAATTTTTATTTATAATTTTATAATTTTAACGCATAAAACTAAAAATTCTTATGTCTTGGAAAGGACAACTGGATGGAACTTGAGCCCGTAACTCATCCTAATTGCGAAGTGTGCATTGTTCAATTATATTACATAACATGTATAGACAATTTACACAGACCGAGCTAGTCCCAAACTAAGATATGAATCTTGTATTATGGGTACTAACACGACGATACACATATAATACAACAATGCACTTAACTCATATACATGTAACACCCAGACCTAGACAATTTGAAAAAGGTCATTCTTCATTTTGCCCTGGCTGGGAATCGAACCCGGGACCTCGTGACTCAAAGGCAAGTGTGTTAGCCTCCGCTTTAGCGTTAGCGTTAAAAATAAAATAAATTTCTTGTTGTCCCGTGGAGAACCCGGTAAAGAATTGGTCTCCCACTCTTCTCCATAAGTTTTCGAGTGTCCTGTAAAAGGCAGGTGTTCGAAAAAATAAGACATTTTACATCTTAAATTCAGCGATGAGGTTTGCCACCCATCCTGAATGTCTTGATTTTATATTGGCACGGAGAAGACAGCTTGCATATTTTGTATGCAGCTGGTCTGCTGGCTACCCCACTTGTGGGATATGCCGTGATGGTATAGATAGATAGATAGATAGATTTTCTTTTAACATAAACTTTACAATCATTTTCAACTTAGTCTTCTAAATGTGTTTTCATACGACAATATTTTTTTATTCCGCTGTACGAGTATGTAAGTTTTAAATGATTACAGTAAAAGTTTTAAAATAAAAGGAATATAAAATGGGAAAAAAATTTAAAGAACGAAAATCAAGTAAAGTCACGCTCTTGTTGTGGAGAGATACAACAAGTTAGTTAGTTGGTTCGTAATGTGAAACTTTATCAGTTAGTGTTTGCGGGGAGCTTGAAAGAAGTTTCAGAACTTCAGAAGTGGGATACAGTTTCATAAAGTCATTAAAAATATTCATCCCTCAAAGAGGGTATACCCGCACCATCGCACCGCAGAGTAAAGGACAAGAAACTTTACTTTAGATAAACAATAAGGACACCGCGACGCTGAAACAGGGACGAAACTAAAATAAAAATGGTAATAAGAAACTGTGGGTTTCTATAATAAATTTAAAAACACTTTCAATATATCCGTGGAGTCCTTGAAATAAAATTTGTTTCAAATTTTTTGTCGAGCTTTCGAGTTCTATATGAAAGATTGAATGAATTATGCCACCAATTCTCAATACCTTTCACATTTTTGTGCTAGGAGGAGAACAGAGAATAAACTTTTACAGTATTTTAAAAAGAAAATATGCTGGCTAACTCATTCATGAAAATTGTCGAGATAGACAGATGGAAATTGATTGTTCTATTCTATTTTCTAACGCTGCATCCCAAATGGGGTAGCAGAGAGAATGAAACGCCATATAGGCCTGTCCTTGCATACTTCTTTCGCTTCTTCTACGTTCGGTCAATTTCCCATGCACGCACGTCAATTTATCTTATTCAACAAATTGATTGTTCAGTGTTTCTGAAACTAAATTATTTATTATTTTACATGTATGTTTGATTTTGTCGGTGTTAACGCTGTGAAAGGTCATATTTACAGAATAATGTAAACAAATAAACGCAATGATCGATGATTCACTATTTATTTTGTCGGACCTATGTAGTTCATTGTCAGTGTCTAATTATAAACTTTTACTAGAATTAGTTATTGACGATGGACTATTTCCGAAAGTTTCGTTGCCATTTATCAAAATAAATATTTAAATTATACAGTGTTTTACTTGTGTTCCTATTTTTGTTTAGTTTGACTATTTTCCATTTTTGTGTCGCCCTCCTCAATCTTGAGGATCGTGATATGCCAGCATTTTTTTTGCCTCCTTTACATAGTTCTCCAGTCTTTCCGACACGCCATATTTCTCGTTTCTTCTGACTACTTACTTGTCTCCAATTTTGAAATCATATATTTTCCACACTATTTATGAATTCTATATGAGTACACTTGGCAATTTATCTGCACTGTACCCAACTATTTAATCTTATTTTTAGATATAACAAATTGCTTGAAATGTTTTTCTAACAAACTTACTTAATATTGTTAGAGCCATTGAATTTATTAAATTCAGAATGATATATTTATTGACCCTACATAACCCTAATTATATTTGGGAGAATTTAAAAAAAAATAATAATAATGCAACAACGCCATTTATTTTTCGCACTGATTATTTTATGGCTTGAGAGCTTTCGTCAAGACAACTTGACATTATCAAGAGAAGTGAATATTTGAGACTTTATTACATGTTTGGAAAGACAGTCAAGCCCTCCTTTACACGAGACTCTTTAAGGAGGATGTTTAGATTAATTTTTTTTTATAAAATACCTAGTTTTTATATTGCTATATCTGTATTGTTTGTTGTGTTCAATAAAATTATTATTATCTAATATATTAAATTCTCGTGTACTCCTCCGAAATGGCTGGACCGATTTCAATGAAATTTAGTGTGCTCATCAAGTATATCTGAGAATCAGCAAAAAATTATTTTTTATTCCCCTAAAAGTAAAGGGTGGTCTACCCCGAAGTTTTTTTTTTAATATTTTGGACAAAACTTTTACTTTTATTTTTTTATGGTGAGGCAATAAAAAATACATAGGTACAGCCCTAAATTTTCACTCTTCTACCATCAACCCCTATTTTTTAAAGCGATATTAGTAATCTAGAAATAATGTATATGGAAAAACAACATTTGCCGGGTCAGCTAGTTGTATTATAATGTTAGTATTTATATTTTACGTTAAATTATTATAATGTTTTGTACGTATTAAGGAAAATCTATGCGTCAGAGTTTAATCAAATTATAAAAGCCAATAAATATTTTATTTTATGTATAAGAGATCGTAAAACTTTTAAGAATGATGGATGAGGAAAAAAAGGCACGCAAAGAATTTTGTAGAATGTGAAATTTTATAAGAAAAAGAACGCTTTTTGGATGTAAGCGAAGTTTTTCAAGTAACGTATTAATTAAGTAATTGATGTGGATACAACAACAACTCACTTAATATCGTTTACGAGGAGTTAAGTAAGTATATATTTTGTAACATACAATATTCTCTCTTTGTATCTCGGGAAATACTTTTAATCAATTATTCAATTTGAAGTTAGTTTTAACTTTCTCACTTGCCTTTAATATGGTTGGTGTTATTTTAGTGTTTTTTATTTGAGATATTGTAAATAAGATAATATAAAAATAATTTATTTATTAACGGCGTGAGCTTCTGACATGCTTACATACAATACCTAAACAAAAAGAGAAAAACTAAATTTTCTTTCACAACACAGTTAGAGCAAAACATGAACAAGAATATTGATGTTGAATAATATATATATATACTTCTACTTTTTCTTCGCGTGTCCTGCAGGGTCCCCAGATGTTTACGACCATTTGGGAGAAAGCTTACCTGTCTTGGAAACAACAATTGTGAAACAGCCCCCCTACAGTTCTGACGATGTTTCCAAGTCAGAAGAGTTGTCTTTTGCCAGACCCAATTTATTATTACATGATAAACGTAATTATTATTTTATTTAAGCCTTTATTCCAGACTTGGAGGTGGGATGTGCAGACCTCTCAAGCCCATATCAAATACATATGTTATATTATAATATATATATATAAAAATACAGATTATTAGAAGAAAAAAAAACATAATGTAAAATATATAGAAAAAAAATATATATTTAGTAATAAAATAACGTATCTACCTAATAGACATCGCTGTCCCAAATACACATAATATACAAACAACCGTCACAGTAAAAATACGTAAATATACAGAACTAGCAGGAGAAATAAAAAATATATAGGTATGTTTATATAATACCTTTAGTCATGTCAGCTACAGGAGTAACTCCGGAATCTTTAATAAATAATTTACAAAAAATAGCTTTATGTACCTACCGGTTAATAATTTATACATAAAAATTCAAAAATCTATTTACACATACACTTGTAATATTGACAGAAAGTTTTTGAGCTCGAATATTTCAGGCACAATGCTGGTATTTTGAACCCGCGTTTGTAGCCTAATCCTTTGATATACTTACTGTACATATATCTAGATAGGTGAATTTTTCCCGGCATTAGACTGTTAAGTTTTTGTGTGATCATGACTGATCATATGACGACTTATCTGGTTGAACAATGTTAAGAAGTGTGGATGGATATTCTGCTACCACGTAAAAAAATAAAAAACAAAGTAAGTATCTATAAATTTACGTGATTATCCACTTGAAGTTAAACACGCCATTACAATGACTTAATTGATCAAAAGCAATCGGATTTATAATCTTACCGAAAATTTGTTTTCCCGCATCCGAGCAAACTATCATGTATCACATCGCTAGTGACTTTGTTTTTTACTTTAAAACACTTGACAACTTCTCACAAAGCAATTATATTCTGCAATGATCCATAAAGTTTAAAAGTGCGACCAAAAAAATATCAAATTGATTTGCCTTGTGAAAGCTTTTTCGTAAGTATATTTTAAATCACTCGATAGAATAATTTTATTTTCAGTCATAATTTATTAAGTGCTTAGCGAATTTTCAACAATTAGTGGGGTGCAAGTAATCGTACATTCATTATAATAGTTAATGTTCTCCACTCATGACAGTAATATTGAGATCTAATTTAGATCGCGCCATGAGTAACCCTGCTGGAGTGTAAGTGACATTATAACAAGTGAATACATTCGTATTCACTCTACTATCAATCTATATAGTTAAGCAAGAATATATAAGAAGTAAATATTAGTACCTAGCACTATGTCAATTTATTAACGGAATATATTTGTTCTGGTTGGGTTAGAAAACAATTAGGCTTTTTTAATTGGCCTGCAATGTGTGGTCTGGTAACGATATTATATATACTACATATTATGTTTATATAAAAACTATAGATGAGAGTTAATAACAGTCTTTATCAACATCCGAAACTAAACAATATTGAAAGAGGATTGTGTTGTGTTGACACTCTTTGTTGTAACAACAAGATTAACAAAAATCACGAAACAAAACAAAAAGCTCAGAATGACTAGCTTTTAAAACCCGTTGCTCTGTGTAAAGATTGGTTAAAGCTTTGTTAGCGTCTGTTAAGGATTATGTTTTCAGAAAAAAAATCTCTAGTGAAGAGATCTATTCTATTCTATTCTTCTCAAGGCCATCCACTCGTTTGCAAGTGATTTAGGAACAACGGGTTTTTAACAATGATATGTTTAAAAAAAAAACAATAATGAGGTGTTTCACAGCAAAATGAACCTTAAATATAAAGACGGTGTAGTAAATAATAATGACAATACTTAATTCGATGCATCGCACAGCTGTTGTTTACAACAGCTACCTATTATAACTAATTATACCTATTCTAATTCAATAACAAGGTGACTCGAAAAGTTAAATATTTTTATTATTTACTTTGAGGAATTTTGTCATACATTTATACACCTCTATTGAGTTCAATGATAGTAAAAATTGCACATTGAGGGGGTATGTAATGCATTCCTCCACGAGATTATCCATGAATTCTGATCTGTCATATTTGGGGCACTCGAAAAATACATGGTCCAGAGATTCCTCATTGGTACCACATTCGCACTCAGGGGAGGGGAAAACTCCGATCCTTGCTAAGTGGGTGGCAACCAAACAATGTCCGATTCGCATTCTGGAAATGAGGGGTGAAGAGGTCTAAAGCTTGACAGAAATGAAATACTATATAGTTAACTCGAGAAACCAAAAATTATTGCGTCGTGGTGTTCTCGGTGAAGAAAAGGTCTACTACGCTGTTCTCTATATTTTCGAACGTATCACGAATTTAAATCGACCAATCAGAAACCTCGATTGGAGAACCATGTCTACACAGTGCAACATTGTGTAGAATCTAAGGTGTCCCAACGCTTACGAATTGGCTCAAGGCTGGCTTAAGTGATCACTTTCGGTGTCCATGGACAACGTTCACCAATTCCACCATTCTCACTGTCACGATGTACGGTCGAGATTTAAATCGAGAAATTCAGAGATGAAGCTGAAACTAACACAGAGAAGATAGTTTGCATTTTATAACTTGCAGATAGTCAGCTGAACTATACCGTTATGGTATAGAAGAAATATTTGCATGAATCTTGATTTTTTTTTCTTAAACTCTTCATCAATATTTTCATTGTTAGGAACAAATGTCCTCCAGTCACATATTTCTACGATAATATTAATTCTCTTATTTCCTCGTTAAAAGAACAGAGGCCTGAGTCAATAACACATTTTCACGTTACGTTTTCGTTCCGTTAGCGTTCAAATGCAGACGATGTTGCGCCAAAGTGTTAATTTTCGTAACTATTGTGTATCTTAGCAACGAAATTGACACTTGCTTGCAATTTCGTCTATACTCGAACGTTAACGGAACGAAAACGTAACGTGAAAATGTGTTATTGACTCAGGCCTCAGTGCGGGTGTAATGTGAGAGATAGTAGTACATAAATTGTGGGCGCTCATTTCGTCTGAGATATACAAAAACACATACTTTTAGCAAACAGACTCAAATATTATATTTAAGCGGGGACTATTTTATTTATACATTGAATGAGACCCACCATTATAAGCCTTTACCCAATAAGCACTCGCACTGATCAAAAACACAGATTGGAAAACATTTTCAGAAAATTATGATTTAAGCCATTAATTACATCAGTGATTACACCATCTCAAGGGCACGTGCTAAAATATATATTATGTAATAATCTTCTGCTTCGCGATATCTAAATTAAGTGTTAAATTTGTTTGATACATACTTTACAAATCCTTTAGATGTTTCTTCCACTAAAATGATTCTACAATATCAAAAGCTCTCTCGGAAAAGCTTATCCTGTAGGTGCTTTATGATAAATAAATAAATTAAACTATTTATATTGTGTTTAAAATCAGTTTCTACCTTCGTATGGAAATAAATACAATATATAAATTTATCGCTGAATTTAAGATGTACAATGTCTTAATTTTTTACAGGACACTCGAAAACCACAGCGATGAGGTTTGCCACCCATCCTGAATGTCTTGATTTTATATTGGCACGAAGAGGACAGCAGCTGGTCTGCTGGCTACCCCACTTGTGGGATATGCCGTGATGGTATAGTAGTAGTAGTTGTAGAAGTATAAATTTATTCAAAGTAAATAAGAGAGACCTGTATTCAATTCCACACGCTGCCGACTTAGTCCAACCGAGACGACACAAGCATATTGCTTGCTGAGAGGGTGTCTGAGGGTGTATCTGGGTTTATTTCAAAATCAGATTGATATTTCAAAAAAAATTAAAGTGTAATTATTTATTTATTTATTCATTTTTTACTGTACATTGATTACAAACAATTACAAAAAGGTAAACATTCATGTAAAATACAAGCAATGTACATAGGGCGAGTATATCGCAAAGGCGCCTTTCAACTAACACAATTATAAGATGTATCCTGCGTAAAAATAGATTGACTTAGTCAGTGAAATACTTTTTGATTATCTCTCGGATCGACCTCTCCTTGTCATGACAGTAAGACATTCAGAATAAGTGGAATAAATACCTAATCGTTAAAATGAAATCGTCAAATTTGTGTCTTATACGAGTACATTAAATGTTACGAATACACCTTTTACAAAATTCCTACCACAAAACCCTTGGATAATTCAAGGAAATGTGTTGTTGACACATAATGTACATTTCAATGCTATTAAACTTGTTTAATATTCAATTAGCTTAAATTATTTCCTTTGTTAGTATCGCATTCCTTGTTAAGCAATAAGTTGGAAGAGTTGGGTTTCAATTATAAAAAGTTTATTGAAGGCGTAAGGGACTGAACGTAACAATTTAGGTGTACCTATTATTTTACAGACATTTTGATAGAAAGGCGTGAAGGCATACACTCGTTACAATACTTTAAACATCTGGAGATTGAATAAATGTAGTCGTTGATCACCAGTGGCTTGATTTTCATACATGCCCTAAGTATACCAGTTCGAACTTTTTGTAGAAATGAACAATTTAACGTATCGTGATCACGAGGGTTGTGATTTATATACATACAATCAAAGTACGCAAAACATGAAATAAATAATACACCACACACCATCATGGCATATCCCACAAGTGAGGTAGCCAGCAGTGTGCCAATAAAAATAATACATTCAAGAAGGGTGGCAAACCTCATCTCTGCTGAATTTGAGATGTAAAATTCTTTTTTTTTTTTCGAACACCTACCTTTTACAGGAAACTCGGAAACTAACGGCAATGAGCTGAAGATTAATAATTCTTATTACTATTTGCTTATGACAAATTTTACTACTGAATTTTAAATAATGTTGAATTTTGAATTTTAAATTTTGAGAGATTTTATATGGTTATCATAAATTTTATTTTTCATGACTCATTGTATTGTTTTTATTGCTTATTGTTTAATTCTGCGATTATTGCTTTGTGAGCATTATTCTATTAATTTTGTTAACATAATTTACTCTATTATATTGTAATTGTTGTTTGTTGATTTTGTCTATTGCCTATTTATTGCTTATTCAGTCTCGTTCGGATAGCGTACTGTGTGGTCGTGTGTTGTTACCCGCTTTCACCACTGGATCCAGATAAGACTTTTTATTTCATTTTGCAACAATTTTGTTATTTTTCATTTATTAATTAGTTAGACTGAAGGGTCATTTTTTTCAATATTGATCTAATCTTTATTATTTTATTTTTATTTTTTCACCAGTAGTTAGATATAATAACAACTGTATATATACACTAGTGTTAATAAGTCATATCCCTCTCTTTCTCTCATCATGGAACCACTTCCGGTTCCTCCGATTCCACCCGATCCGCCCGATAAAAAACGCAAGATAGCGAAGTCCAAAACGGACAAAAAATTTGATGTTGAATATACGGATACAAATCAGACATCAACCCCCTCTTCCAATCCTGGGACACAACCTCTCGTCACTCAGAATAATCCGAGTTGTGCTCCTACTCCCTCTACCTCTGCCTCGATGATCATAGAAAACTCTTCGTCTTCTCCAACCAATTCCACAATACATAACGTTCGGCAACACTTCTATTCGGAAAAAACACGTGGTCCATTCATCGTCTATGTACAAAATACTGATTCCACCCCCATACACCCGATGGAATTTGGACGCTTCATCTATACAAAAAATTTACCTAATATAATAAATGGTACGATCAAAGGGGAAGGAAGATATAAGATATCTATGGAATTCACAAATAGTTTGTCAGCAAATAACTTTATTAAAAACTGTTTCTTGTTTTCGAATTCAAAATATAAAGCTTTTATTCCATCGTTTAATGTTAGCCGTATGGGAATTATAAGAGGCATATCCCCTAATATTTCTGACGATGAGATTATCTCATCAATCCGAACGTCCAACCCAAATGTCGGTGAAGTTATGAAAATTCGTCGCCTCAATTATAAAGATAGAACAGCCGACACCCCTACCTGGAAACCGTCAAACTCAATAGTGATTACGTTTGAGGGACAGATGCTTCCTAAGCGTATATTTATCTTCTATAATTCATTCCCAGTGGAGGTATACTTTTACCCCACCATTCAGTGCTACCGCTGCTGTAAATTCGGACATACCAAAGCTGTATGCAGATCTACGCCTAAATGCATTAACTGTGGAGGAAATCATTCGGTTGAAGAATGTACCTCTGCTTACAACAAATGCTTAAATTGTAAGGGAGATCACAAGGCAGTTAGCCTAACATGCCCAGAACTGGCCAGACAGAAAGCTATCAAATATTCGATGGCATCAGATAACATCTCATTCTTTCAAGCGTCAAAACTTCACCCACTTAGTGGTAAAACTTCATATGCCCAGGTCACCGCAAAGTCTACAAGTAGTTTCGCAGATCCTGATACTTTCGCGACTCCCTCCCCTAATACCTCATCTGCTACAACAAGTGATAATCATTCACAAAGGAAGACTATTTTCAAATATAGGGTTCCCTCTTCTCCTAGAACTCTGGGTTATGATAAGTCGGAACACAACAAGCACGTTTTCCTTCCCAACGGCTCCTCGTGGTCCTCAGCTCCTGATGGTTGTGTCATATCATCCAATACCCGACCAACTTCCCAAATGGATCTCTCAAGCTATGAAGATAGCATACAAAACAACCTTCACTCCGACAATAATAACTTTATCAGAGTGATGATAAACATGTTATTAGAAGTTTTATCATCACAGAATATATTACCGTCCAACGCAGCTCTTTTAATTTCATCTTTAAAAACTTTCCTCTCTGAAAATGGACCCTCATCAATTTCAAAACAATGATTTTGCAATTCTACAATGGAACAGCCGCAGTGCTGTTTCAAAGAGAATTGAAATTATCCAAATGCTGAATCTATATAACATAAAAATTGCTGCCATTTCTGAAACGTGGTTTCCACCAATGTCTCACTATACAGTCCCTGGATACTCGATTGTTAGGGATGATAGATGTGATGGCAAAGGAGGAGCTGCCATTTTTATCCATTCAAGTTTACAATTCTCTCAAATACATTTACCACCCTCCCATTCAATGCAAATTGTTGCAGTGAATGTAGCAGATGTAACCTTCATTTCAACATATATTCCTCCAAAAGCTTCATTTCACCTATCATATTGGAATAGCATAACACCACTGTTTAACAAGTCATTCATTGTTATGGGTGATTGCAATGCGCATTCATCTTCTTGGGGATGCGCATTCACAGATTCATCAGGAAATAATATCTTGGATTACTTGGATCTTCATAATCTATGCATATTAAATAATGGACAACCGACTAGGCTATCCTCCCCACGCCAACGCCCAAGTGCGGTGGATATTTCAATATGTACCCCCGATCTGGCACAGTCTTTAACCTGGAGTGTAATCGAGGACACGTTTTCAAGCGATCATTTCCCAATTTTGTTACACCTGGGCAAAATTTCCAACAACCTCCCTCCTAAACAGATTCCCCGAGGTTTTAATATTAAGAATGCCAATTGGGATGAATTCCATTCCGCTTTAAACTCCTGTGTTTCCCACCTTAAAAATATTAAAACCGATTCAGATATTTCTCAGCAGGCTGACGAATTGAGACAAATGGTTGTTTCGGCAGCAGAAGCATCTATTCCTAAATTCCATAAATCCCCTGGAAAGCCATCAAATCCACCATGGTGGGATAGTGAGTGCTCCACGGTTGTTCAAAATCGCCGAAATGCAATACGAACTTATAAAAGAGATATGACATTTGATAACTTTATACTCGCAAAGCAGGCACAAGCGGTAGCTAAAAGAACTTTAAAAAGAAAAAAACGACAGGGTTGGCAAAATTTCTGTACAGCACTATCCCCAGATACCCCTTTGCCGGAAGTGTGGAAGTCTATTAAACGTTTTCGGGGAACATCAGCGACAAACGAAACGTTTCATGTCCTGGGTGATTGGATCTATGAATTCGCTAATAAACTAGCCCCTTCATATGTACCCCTAGCCTCGGAGTTGCCGAGTGGTTATAATATCAATACTGTGGATTCATCGGAAATTTCAGGACCATTTTCACTAAACGAATTAAAGACGGCACTAGCGATGACAAAAAACTCGGCACCAGGGGAAGATCTCATCCCTTATTCTTTTATCCGAAGGTTTCCTGATCCACTTTTGATGCACCTCCTGAATATTTATAACAGTATCTTATCCTCCGGTATGGTCCCACCGCAGTGGAAGAAACAAATTATAGTCCCGATTCGTAAACCTGGAAAGGAACCGAACATAAGTGGTTCTTATAGGCCTATCGCACTATCATCATGCTTTTTGAAAATAATGGAAAGAATGATTAAGTTACGTTTGGAATGGTATTGCGAGAACAAACTCTGTCTACCTCCGTGGCAGTTCGGATTTAGGAAGGGTAAGTCATGTTTGGATGGTTTATCTGTGTTAACTACTGATGTTCAATTTGCATTTGCCAACCAATCTAACATTGTGGCAGCTTTCCTTGATATTAATAGTGCTTATGATGGAGTGGTTTTGACGTTGTTAAAATCTAAACTCATTAACATGGGAATTCCCCCTAACATTTCGCTCCTGGTTTTCAATATTTTGACAGAACGGCAAATACTGGTAGAGACGCCTAAGGGTAAAATGGAAAGAAATATTTATAAGGGTCTACCTCAAGGCTCGGTCCTAAGTCCCATTCTGTTTAATATATACACTACAGAACTCCAAAACTTTTTACCAAGTGACTGTTCCATACTCCAGTATGCGGACGACTTCGTCATATATTCCAAACCTGAAAAAAGTATCTCTATAGCATCGTCTAAACTACAAATCTCCCTGAACATGCTGAACTTGTGGCTCAAGGAAAACGGTATGAGCTTATCACCACCAAAATGTCAAATAATGATATTCTCAAGGAAGCATAAGATTCTTGATTTATCCATATACATTGACGAATCACGCATACCGCTAAATGACACGGTGAAGTTTTTGGGAGTTTTTTTCCATAGGAAGCTTAATTGGAACACTAACATAGATCACGTAATTGCGAAATGTGAGAAGGGGATAAACGTATTGCGAGCCATATCCAGAGTATGGTGGGGATCACACCCCATAACCATGAAACTTCTATATATTACATTAGTGCGTAGTCATTTGGACTACGCATGCCAAATTATCGATCCCTTGCCTGACTACCTTAATACAAAACTGCAAAGAGTCCAATCTAAATGCCTGCGATTGATTCTGGGTGCAATGAAGTCATCGCCAATTGAAGCACTACAAATAGAATGTGCAGAAATGCCTCTGCGACTACGTAGAGACATTTTAACGTACAAATTTGTGCTAAAGAGAATAAATTGCACCACTCACCCAATATTTATTAATCTCAGGAACCTTACAAAATTATTTTCTCGTCAAAACCCATCATGTCCTAAATTTATGCCTAACATTGCAGTTATTTTTCAACTTATCACCTTTCTTAACCTCTCAGAAAGTGAAGATATGATCCCCATGTTCTCAATTCCAATAGATGCTATTACCTATCACCCTGAGATCATTGACGAGATAAATATTAACAAGACTAATACAAATTGCAGTAATACCATGGTCCAACAAATGTTCTCTTTCGAAATAATGCAAAGATGGCCCAATTCTGTTTTTCTATATACAGATGGATCTAAATACCCTCAGGTTGGCTGCGGAGCAGCTTTCCATATCCCTAACAAAAAAATCGAAGCAAAATTTATCTTACCCAGGGACTCCTCCGTTTATACAGCGGAATGCGTTGCCCTGGAAAGGGCAATAGATGCTTTGATTAATCTCTCCATTCCAAAAACCACTATCTTTAGCGACTCTCTAAGTCTAATTAAGAAACTTAATAATTACGGAAATTCGGATCCAAATGATGCGCTATTTTGGAATATTAAGCGATTATTATATGACGCAAACGTCAGGAATCTGCAAATCACAATAGTGTGGATCCCTTCGCATGTGGGAATCGCGGGGAACGAAAGGGCCGATCAACTTGCGAAGGAGGCGTGCCTTGACGGGACGCTACCCTCAGATTTGGGAAATTCTCTGGGAAATCTTGTTACTAAGTTCAAGGAAAATATTAGACAAAAATGGTTTGATTCTTGGCAGTCGTCTAGTAAGGGTGCCCACTACAAAATCATACAGAGTTCTATTCCAGCAAGCCCATGGTACGCCAAAGGGAAATTTTCGAAATTAGAAATTTCTTTACTCTGCAGATTGCGAATTGGTCACTGTTCAATTGCCTCCCACCTATATAAAATTAATGTCATTGATTCCCCAGAGTGTAAGTGTGGTAATGAACAGGAGACGATTGACCACGTTTTGTTTGAATGCCCATTACTAAATCGAGAACAATTTATGGAAGAGATAAATAATACATGTAAGACTCTACCAGTAAACGCAACATTTATTTTGGGGTTAAACGATTATTACATTAACAAAAGCGTTGCGAAATTCCTCATTTCGAATGAAAAATTTATTTGAAAATCCGTTCCCCGATATACAGTGGTACGAACGTACCTATGTTGTTTTGGTTAACACGATACTCATAGCACAACTGTCCCGTAAGATGATTCGCCCCGCTTTGTCCGACCGTGGAAACTGTAGAGTGTGAATGTATACGTGAGTGCACTCAGCTCGGTTTCTGTTGGAAGGTCCTGCTGCACGTGGAGTTGATGTGCATAGTAGAAGTTTTTATTGTTGGTGTTAAATATTGTTTTGCAGGAACATAATAATATTGCGATGGTGGTGTACTGATTAGTAATGGATATGATATAAGTTTTAAACTAATCATATAGAGTGTATTCGTGGCTAAATCACTCATATATTGGGTGGAATGCCGTTAATAAAATTAAAAAAAAAAAAAAAAAAAAATTTATTGCTTATTGGTGCTGCTGTGTTTGGTTATGTATGTTTTGTAGAGCACATAAGGGTAATATAGGGATCTTCACTGGTTTGCTTATTGCTAAATATGTTATAGACCATTGTATTTTTTGTATCAACTGTATGTATCCTGTAAAATTGAAATAAATAAATATATAAATAACCGGGTTCTCCACAGTACAAATAAATATTCATTTAGTTTTTTCGAAAGTATACTATATCGAAAAAAGTGAGCTCATTTAGACAAATTTATTGTAAATTTTTTGCTCGTAATGTTCACAACTTCAAGAACTGAAATGGCAGCGATGTGGATTGTGAAGGTTGTAAAAGAGAATAACATAGGATTTGCAATTTGAATATCGCGTTACAAACGAAAAATATTTATTTCATTTCAGATTAAAGTTTCAACATCAATTGTAACATCACTGTTTCTTCCTGTCATAAATATTAAGTAGAGTAATATAAAATTACAATGAAACACAAATAACGAAATGATCCTGAAATGTAACCAATTAATTGTAATGGAACTTTACAATTGTAATTAATTCCTCAATATAAATGTTTCATTATTACTGCTACTAGGTATATAATATCAACAGTCCAGTTTCATAACTCAACAAGTAGAAAATTTTGATTAAATTGGTAATACACACAATTAAGGCCACTTTTTCAGCTCCACAAACTAATAACTTTAAAAAATATATATTTCTTGATAATTATAATGAAAACAAAATTGTTTTTGGTTTTACTACGATTTATTTGTTAAATAAGTTACCAGGTTTCGACATATGAGGTCATTGTCAAACTAAATTTACTATAGGCCGTGTTGTTACCGTAATAGTAAATTTAGTTTGACAATGACCTCATAGGTCGAAACCTGGTAACTTATTTAACAAATAAATCGTAGTAAAACCAAAATCAATTTTGTTTTCGTTATATCAATATAATGGAGTTTTACAAAATCAACGTCGACTCAATCAATATATGTACTTATATATTTCTTATTATAGGTATATTAAATATTAAATTATGAACAAAAAAATGGCATCTATTTTCAATTCCGCGAATAAATATTTCGATTTTTTTCTATTGAACGAGAAAAAACACAACGTATGTCTTTAACAGTGCGATTATTATAATTCTAGTATATTTCACATTCTTTTGTGTTTTTAAAGCATTTTATAAATAAACCAAATTACAAAAATCTCGATTTCTCGAGTATAAGACATTTCTACTTGTTGAGTTATGGAATTGAACAGTCGCTATATCCACCCTATTTTATACCACCCCATTAGGGTTGTTGGTTTTTATTAGTCTACCCTCTAAAATTATTATTGGTCATATCATATTATACTACATATCTAGTACACAATCAATATCGAATTACTGGTCAATGAAATATTATTTTGAAATTGATAGAATATCCATGTTCCGTGTGTAGTCCCCGGAAAATAATAAGTCTCTCGACCTTTTCTGTCAGTTTTCGAGTGTCCGATGATGCCAATTTATTGATGAAAACTCTAGGCGTAATTGTGGTATACTTTGTATACATTAAAGTGAAACATAAAACAGTGTTATAATAAAATATGTTTCAAAATGTCAACACTGAAACATTCGATTCAACCACAGAATTCCATACAAAACCTAGAACCCTGACTCATTTACAAAAGTGAGGCAAAAAAATCTATGAATTTTTGACACAACGGTTGGCGAAAGCGTGTGGTGTTTCCTACATTTTATGAAGTATTTCTTACATTTTTATTAAAATATATCATTTTTACATTTATAAAAACGTAATTGGACATTTTTTAAAGTTCTTGTCGACGTTTTAAGCGATTTACCACACTTCTTTTCGCCAACCGATCTGTCAAAAGTGCCTAAAAATAGTGCCTCACTTTATTACAATGAAAATACATACGAGTACTCTACCTAGGTATTATAAATAAAAATCTCTGAATTCAATCTTCAACTCAACGTTGAGATATGGCACTCATTCAAAATGTCTTTTTGTTATTGGTACTGAGTATCCGAATTATCAAACGCAGCTGGCCTGCTGGCTACCTCACTTGTAAGATATTTATTTATGCCATGTGCCTTGTACTTTACTTTTTTATGAGCACATTAATATGAAATTATATGGGTAATGTAATAAATTATAATGTATGAATTATTGTTTATGTAAATGATAAAATAAATAAACACAAAGTTGAAAATAAATTTCCATCGGTAGCATTCATTGATGAAATATTTTGTTTTGAAACATGACTGCGATGTGGATGAATGGTTTATTTATGTAAGTTTACTCATATTTAGGAATTATCGATAATATTGTAAATAACATAAAACAGAAAATATATTATAAACTCGTAATCATAATCATTTATAAAATTATGATTTGATTAAAGCTATGAATAAATTATTTTATGTGTAATAATAAATCAACTAGAATGTTTCTTGCTCAGTGAATGAATTATGTGAGGGAAATTAAACTTTTAAATGGATATTTCGTGGAATTTTTATTATATAAGAATGAAAAAAAATCAAAGGCCGAATCGCAAATTTTTTGGTTGGCTCCAGATCGTTTGGTTGAGATCTTCCCGAGATTCTTTCTTGAGGCCTGCTGTTCTTGTTTCTGTGGGACCATCTACTGGCTTGCTATTAGTTTTTATTATTTATTTATTTTATTTTATTCTTCACTGTACATTTCTTACAATATTTCAACTCAATACAAAGTATCAGTTATACAGTTTACTTGCTTTTATTGCTCGACACGCTATTTTTTTAAATATTTTTTACATCCTGGATTAGTTACAGAGCAGCTGGTAAGTCAGGAGACCTTGGCCCTGGAAGAGCCACCATGATTCTGCCTTTCAGTATGACGGGTTCCTCCTTTTATACTCTTGTCTCAGTACTGAACAGCTGATGGATACCTAAGAAGTGGATAGTCTGTTGGTGGGATATGTACTTGTCCTTGAATTCCTCCTATTTCCTGTTGTATGGAAGGTTCTAGCAGCTTCCATGATAATTCTACATCATGACATCTATTGATAGATTCAGGAACTATTATAGTACTTCCTGTCAACCCGCAGCTTCTATCACGTCCTATGGTACCGAGGTTATGTTGATGTCAAAATACGTGGAGTTACAACATAACACTACTTCAGTTTACACATCACAGCATATCCCATAAATGGGGTAGCCAGCAGACCAGTCGCATGCAACAAACATGTAAGCTGTCCTCTCCATGCCAACAAAAAATTAAGACATTCAAGGTGAGTGGCAATCCTCATCGATTTAATCCTCACCTTGAAATGTAAAATGTCTATTTTTCAGACACTTTCAGACAGTCTTTTACGGGACACTCGAAAACTCACGGAAAAGAGTGGGAGATTAAAATACAGCAAATAAAGGAATGTGAGGTGACGATAGTCAAGTTCTGAGAGAGATACCAGTCATCAGTGTGCATCATCTCCTAATTTTAATCGAGTTTTGTGTTAAATTTAATATCTAAAAACGACAACTTCATTTATCAACAGCATTCTTAAATCCAAACATGTGTTATGAACAACCGTTTCTGAGAATTACGGTCTAGTGTATTATTATCTAGTGTCCTGCAATGTGTAACAGAGACAGCAACACAACATCGCCATCCACAACACATAGCGAGGGAAAGCGACAATAAAACTTCAGAACGCGAGAGTCGCCGATAAATACTTTATATGAATGTGTATATCAATGTACACATGGGTAACACAAACAAAGATATTAACATTCAAGAGCAAACTGAAGACATCGCTCGTCCAACAGAGCTTCCTGCGCCCTTGAGATGGATTCTCCATTAAACGGCGCTGAAGAAATCATCCATCATCATCATCATCATCATCAGAAATGTAAATGAAAAAAAGACATTAAAATCACACTGCATTTATAGAATCAGAGAATATGTTTTATGGTAGTAACAATAATATTATTTCTGGCAATGCACATGTAGTACAAGTATTTTTATGTACAAGTATACATATAACTAATTATTTATTATTTCTAAGCTGAAATATTTTTCATACCCTCAGTAGGTTTTCACACAACACACTACGAACACCTCATTATCATTTTTTACAAGGGTTGCTTTTTAAAATTCCACGCACAAATCCATTTGTTTGCACGGTTTGTAGTTACCATGAGAGTAGGTATCATCACTGGAGTACGTGTGAAGTAACAAAAATCTACCTAACTATATATTTATATCTCATGCCAGAATGAACAATAACATTTCTTTTGAAAATAAACCATACAAATATTCCACTACGTGCACCACTCGTCACCCATACAAAACTGTTGAACGCTAGGTAGCTATCTACATAGCTACATACATAGATTAATGTAAAAGATGAAATAGATATTGAGCTTTTTATTTTCCAGTGTTGTATATCCGATTGTATGGTCCGATTGCTTGCATCACACGGATATCTCATTGTTCAAACATTAATATAAATATTGGATTGCAACTATTCAATAGCCAGAAAATAATTACTTACACCTAATTATTATTGGACAACATTAAAGTGTCGTTTACGTGCCAAAGCACCTCAAGGACACTGTACAATTCATCAATTCTAGGACATTATATCCTCGTCATATTATAAACATAAATAAATAAATAGATTAAATATAATCTCGAATACATAAAGGTATCCACATCAGAAGTTACATATTATATTGTATTACATTGAATATTTTGGATACAATATGTATCCACGTCAAGAATGTAAAACAGAATACAATATTTACTTGTACTTATGTAATAAAATAAAAGGTTTTTAGGTCTCTTCTAAATGTATAATATATAGTTTGTAGTATGCCATATTATTCATATACAGTATAATGCATATAGTTTCATTATAGGTATTCATATATTTCGAAAAAATAGACTTATGAAAATTAAGTAAATTAATCACTTAATTGAAAGGAAAATGCTTTTCAGATTACAAACAATATAACGTCACGTTCTGAAAGTTTATTTTTTAAATATTAAAACACGTTTACTCGCACGCAAATACCTTAACCTCTCCACATTTAAGACTTCTTTTATTATCTGGATATCCCTGAATTTGGGGTATCTCTACATTTTTATTTGTTCTTTTGAGCATTTTGTTGTCATAACGGGAAGGCCATAGAGGGGCAAGCCTGCTGAAACCACCTTGGGGGATTCTTAAACTCTATTTTTACGTCATCAGATCTAACTCTCCATAGGATATCACATTGTGATGACTGCGGTCGAATATTTTACCTCCGGATTGGATATCCTAGAATCTAGTTTATAACCTACCGGATATTTGGTGTCCGTTCAAAATATAATCCATCTCATCCCTAATAAGTATTTGCGCTGGATAAACAACACAAGCTTAGGTATTTCAAATGTTATTAGAGTAGTAAAATGTGAAACGCAGAGAATTTGCAAATGAAATATTCACACAATTTATGGTTGCTTTCAAAGAGTGTGAAGTAAACTTAATTTTGTGATTCTTGTAATTTATAATAAGTATAAATTGATCTTTATATCATGATTTCTTGGTATACCTGTATATGAGATTGCCAGGTTGAACTCAAATCAGTGAAATTTTATACAAAATGTACATGGATATCAATCTTCATGGTTTTATTTCTACTTTAGAAAGAAAATAAATTAACTAACTAACTAACCCTCACGCGAGGATAAACTTGCCTGAAAGAAAGGGTGTAAGTAAGCGCCGCCGTCCGAGAACTACGTGGCTTGATCACGTGGATCAAATTCTCAAGGACGGCCGTGTGTTGAGTAAGAGGAACCGACGTACGTGTATGAGACGTTGTATGAATGTGGAGGAAGCGAAGGAACTGTGTAAAATTAGATCTATTTGGCGTTCCGTTCTCTCTGCCTACCCCACTTGGGACACTGCGTGAGAGTATAGTATAGTAGTATAGTATAGTAGTATAGTATAGTGTATATCTTCTGAAAAAATACGAGACAGTCTAGATATTTGACCTCGATTTTGTATTTCTTTTTGCCTCGTTAAAACATTATCCCATTGTGCATTCAACCAAAACTCATAGAAACGTTTTACAAATCGGAGGGAAATTATGAATAAAAAGTAGAAAATTAGGTAAATTGCTATACGAAAAACTTAAATAAAACTTACAAGGAATTTCAGTAAGTAGGTCATAGGGAACTAGGGAGCCCTAAATCAAAATGCTGTAGTAACCTACCCCAACCTTATTTGTTATTAAATTATTCATAGGTACCTCTATCAAAATAAATCATGCTGAGCCGTTATCCAGTGTCCCTGTGGGAGTCAGAGGTGAATATTGTTATACTGCAAACAATGAATTTACAAAAATAAAATAATCCATACATGTAGTCCCAGTATAGAATAAAGCTCTTTGATTTGTAAAACAAAATTGTGAAAATATATGTGTATCGTCGTAGTAGTTAGTACCCATAATACAAGATTCAAAATATTATGTTATTTTGGGACTAACTCGATCTGTGTGAATTGTCTATAGGTACATGTTATGTTACGTATACCTATATTCCGTGGATCACCAGGCAAAGAATTGGTTTTCCACCCTTTTTCCAAAATTTTCGAATGTCCTGTAAAAGGCAGGTGTTTGAGAAAATCAAGACATTTTATATCTTTGGGTTAGTTAGAAGAGATCGCGCCTTTGCGATAAACTCGTCTGTGTATATTGGTTTTTATCTTACTTGAGTGTTTGCTTTTTATGTAATTGTTTGTAATCAATGTACAGTAAAGAAGAAATAAATAAATAAAATAAGTGATGAGGTTTGCGACCCATTCTGAATGTCTTAATTTTTTTTTTGGCACGGGGAGGACATCTTTCATGTTTAAACATGCGATTGGTCTGCTGGCTACTCCATTTGTGTTAAATGCCGTAATGGTAAAATAGTAGTAATCTATTCTATTCTTCTCAAGGCATCCACTCGTTTGCGAGTGATTTAGAAGTAAAATTGTATTAGTTACGAAAAATTCATTTATTTTTATCCTTCAATTAAATTTGTGATACAATTTAGCTTACTGTGGAAGGCGTATAAAGTTGTATTTGGGTTTATAACAAAACCCAGATATATCTTTAAAAAAAAAAAAAAAAATATGGGCCTGAAGCGTTTCCTCATTTTTCTGCCTATTTCATATGACACAACGCAGTATGTCGATTGTTTATTCTTTTCTGGAATATTCGTAAAATATCAGCTAGATTAAAAAATAATGTAAAATGATTACGTAAAAGAAAAATTGTGTTTATATTGGAACCGTCCTGAATGGTTAATAGAATTTGTCATATGAATATAATATAGTATAAGCTGATAGGTAATCCTTTTAAATTCCTATGGGAACTATAAAAATTAATTCAAAAACCTTTACATACCAAATTTTTGGATTTTGTCGGAGATTATCTGGATTAGATATAATAAATACCGTGGATAATATTTTGAAAAAAATCCGCATTTTATTTTTGGAAAAAAATAAACCTATCGTGAACCTGGATTTTGTTTTAATTTCCCTTGTAATATATAAAGCATTAAATCATAAATTCTGTGATAACATTTTAAAATTCTTAATTTTTGAAGAGTTTTATTTAATTAATGTACCTACTGTTGAAAGTTATTTCAAAACTGTTCAGTGTTACTCTGTCCAAATCTGACTTTGCAATGAGGAGACTTAAAAAAAACTTTCCTGGAAAAGACAAACTTTAGAAGTGACGTGGATGTAGTGTGCTCAAGATAGAAAATATTGTAGAAGATCAAAGAGAAGGTCTAAGGACAGGTAAAAAAAGTGAGCAGAAATTGTCTCGTGGATTCTCCGGTAAAGAATAGACGTTCCACTCTTTTCTGTTAGTTTCAGAATGTTTTGTAAAAAGCAGGTATTCGCAAAACATCACTTTTCTAGACATTTGACATCTCTAGTTCAATGATGATGTATTCTGAATGTTCTCAAATTTATTGAGATGGGAAGGATGAATGAATAGATTGACGAAGAAATTACTAAAATATAATATAATCTCACAGTTTTGTGTATATTCATAAGAGCCCTTGAAGTGGAGCTGTCCACAAAATGGCACTATAAAAATCATTCGGGTATTATTATTATTCAACAAAGCTTCTAAGAAGTATTCAAAATGTTTCGTTCATAGTATTATACATAAATTGTTAAAAGGATCACCGTTGCTGACACTTTCTACTGCCTCAGAGCAGGCTGAAGTCTAGCGAGGCAGTATAAAGACCATTTGTTATAATTATAAGGATATGTGCATTTAGATTTATATAAAGTGAAATTTCGTTTACAGATTTTTTGCAGTAGATAAGGTTTATATTCTGGAAAAGAAATAAAATAAAAACCTCACTTATCAAAACGTTGATGTTTCTATAATTAGTATTTATTTAAATTATCTACCAATTGTCGAAAATATCACGATAACATACCTATAGATAATGTTTTATGTGACAATAAATTCGTCACATAATTCTGTATCAAATGTTATAGAGCTACATATTAGTTGTACTGGTGTCTGCGGATATCATTATTTTTATTATTATCATTGCATAAAAGGAAATAATAAAATCCTCTCTGCGCCACTCACTCACTCAAAACATAATATTATAAGTACTACTCACCGTATGAATGGAATTGAATTATTATTGTAGATCAAATAACATACACATTACACACACACAATAGGAATTATGATGTTATGAATGTAGGACGCGAGCCATAAACGTCAATCACATCGTGTACAATTTATAACCCAGCGATGTTAGCAGTAGTATTGTATTATCAAAAATAGGATATGTATAAAAAGAAAAATTATATTAACTAAATTTCTGGGAGGGCAGAAGGCCGGTGGTTGCTCTATAAGAAGATGGTAAGGCCAAGTGGCAAACACGAGTGTCGAAAGACTTGAGTTGCTCTATCTTGAGCGTCATGACTTGCCAGCCTTTGTGTCTTCACTACATGCATGATCATAGTATTCATATATTGCATATGAGAGGCAGGTATTCAGAAAACTCACGTCTTTACTTTAAATGATGAATCAACCTATAAGCAGAACTCAACCCCCCCCCCCCCTTCGTGTTGTAATAATTAATAACTTGTGTGTTGTGCTAGTGTGATGATTGAGTGAGCGAGCGAGACTGTGGGTACATATTATGTACCTAGGCATGTTAAGATGACCGGAGTATTGGGTACTTTTATCTTTTAAATAAAATTGTGACACATGGTGATAGCTGATCTTTGAAAGACTTACTTTTATCCAATACTTATATACATACCTATGTAGTTTTATTTTTGAATCTCTGTTTTCTGATTATTACTCGTTTTTATTCACTTACATCATTCTGTTCAAATGTATTAAATATAGAGATAAATTTACTAAACTTTGATTACACATATTTAAATTAAAATTTATCACTTCATGAAATTAATTCATATTTTTTAATACTTTATTCAATCAATAATAATAAAAATGATAAACATACAAAAGCTGAGACAATATATCACCAATATGGCTACAATTAAGTCGCAGCAGCCTCATTAGGTTGCCTGCTTTGTGCTTGTAGATAAATAAATAGTTTTCCAGTCTTTCCGACACACCGCAGTCTGGCTAAACCAGTAGCAGACCTAATCTGATCATCGCAAATACTCGTTCTCAGCATACGTAAATACAAACTGATACAAAATATTATATCTGTAGTTATAATAATACGTAGTAACTTCAGTTAGTCGGACAGTTGGTATTAATTATTATCGTGTAAACGTGAAATGGAAAAGCTATGCCACGAATTTATTAAAATCCGCCAAAATAAACAGCGGAAGGAATTAAATTCAAAAACTAAACATTATTATTCAGCAACAGGAAACAGAATAATATGAAGCTTTGATCAAATCAACTATATATGTAGCTTTATTATATATTTATATGGTCAATAAAATGCGGTGTTTACAAACACAAGGGTAATATTAATTAATTTTGTATCAATGAAATGTAATGGGCTAGAGGATATCGATAATTTCTGTTTTAAATAAATAACAATTTACTTATATTTTATACTATGAATAATATAAGTAAATTGTCATTTAATAACAAAGGCAAAAGAGATAAGCTGAATGGGAGTGGCGTATATTGCATATGGTGTAACGATTGTAATGCAAGATAGGTATATTGGCCAAACTGGTAGAGCAATCTGTAAGAGAGTGAATTTTTTTGTTGGCATGGAAATTATATTACCGGGTTAGTTGGAAGACATCGCATTCTATATGCATTCGATATTTTTATGATACTTTGGATTAATTTGAAATAATGTAACCAATGTATAGTGAAGGATAAAATAAATAAATAAACAACCTTCATGTTAAAACCTGAATCTTTAAAAAAAAAAAAGAAATTGCAGTTGAAATTTTGTGTCGTTTTTCAAAACTACACTGCCGACTAGTGCTGGCACTATCGAATCATATTACTATATTTTATGTAAGTTAATAATTATTATTGAGTTTGTGATGGTTCTTGATGATTTGATTTCTATTTCCCTACATACATACATATTATGTATGTTGTATCATTATGTTACTTGTTATAGATAGAAGTAAGTTCCTACTAGAATTATGAGAGGTGGAGGAGTGTAGCAGCACGTGTATCTAGTGAGGTAGGCAAAGGTTGTGTGTTAATTTTACAGGAAATATGAATTAATGTTAGTATTCATTACCTCAATCTTTGTTCACTCAACAGAAACTTACGCCGAAAAGCCTCAAATTATTGTGTTAACAGAGTAATGAGATAAGTACCTACCTATGTACATATGTACTAAATAAATGGAGATAGGTATATTCTTAAGTGAACAGTATCCAAAAACTAATATGTTGCAATTCATTGTGGACAAAACTTAATGCCAGATTTATATTACATGTATATCTGCTGCAGAGCTGTGTTTGAGCAATTTTTAATATTTCATTTATAATTTCATATAAGGTACAAGGCCATTTTATGTATAAAAAACAGTTCGATGCAATACAATATTTTTTCAATTACAGTCACACCTTTATGTTCAGATTTCGATCTCATCCAGACCGAATGAAAATATTTCTAGTATTTGCGAGTCGTTTAGTTCTCACTCGAGTTACCGACGATACAGAGAGCCGATAGTTTTTACTCAGAAAATTATCTATACATGTTTTGTAGTAGAGCCAGAGTTTAACTATAGGAGCCGACTTTCATAGTATTTACTTATCGACAATCTCTAAGGCTTTGTAGTTGGCAGTTGTAACAAGAATTAAAACAATAGATAGAACAGATTACCTAAGACAGAACCAATCTTTTACCACATTTAGTAGCAAGTTGAAAACGTTACTATAAAGGATAAGCCACGGCGTCCTTGAAATGGTCACGGATCAGTTATAAACGGCGCCATATTAAATGAATCGTCTATAATGTCTATATTATTATTATTATCTCATATCTCATTTATTTAACAAAACAATATTAGATTCTACATTTTGAAAACAATATAAGATTAACAATAAAATTTTAATATAACAATAAATAACAAAAACCATAAAATATTAAAATAAATTTATATTCAAAATGTAGAACCCCAACATTTATTCGAGTTGATTCTTCCATGATGTTCTATTAATTAGTACAATCATGGGAGATCACTTACAGAGCTACAGGGACAAAAACCTTCTTAAAAAAACGTATACACCTACTGTTCATCAATGAGCCTAGTTCTGTCGTAGTAATAAGGAAATTGATAATCTTGATCTTTTAAATACAGTTCTATAAAGAAGGTGTACAAGGTAAGATGGAATTTGTTTCTGATAAGATATTGGTATGCATTGAAAAAAATCAAGACTTAGAAGTTTATTTTTTTGTAAGACTGTGACAAATTCGAGAACTGATGATAGGTACATGTAAGCAGTTTTTTTTATTTTCCTTTATAGGCATTTCTACAGGTTTTTTACAATAATATGTAAACAAATATTGTATATACCTAACTAAGATTCGCAAATCAAAGAACCTATCCATGTATATATATGTATACATAACCCATAAATAACTCAAAACAATTATTTTAAAATTTCGAAAAAAATCAAAGCATTTACAGAACTAAAAAAAATATGTTGTTTTTTTTCAACTATCTTTTGGCACACACATCTATTCATGACTATTCATGAAATTGCAATATCATTTATTGTTTATTGGTTTTGCAATATAGTTTTATTTATTTTATACTGAAACATAAAATTCAAATACCTATCTCTTTTTAAATACAAACATCTGGTATGTAACAATAAACGAAATGTAACATTATAAAAAAAGTACGATAATAAAAAAAAAATTAATACAGTTTCTTCTCACATTCGGCCTCAATAAATCATTTAATTTTGAGTATTCTACAATAATGGACTTTTGTCACTTGATTAATATGACCGATCATTTATCGCGAAGTATTATTTCGCTTGTCACTAGCAAAATCGATCGCGATCTATATACAACCAAGTAACAAAAGTGCATTGTGGAATCATCATCATCATCATCGCCCTCAACGCTCCTCTCGGGAGCACAGGGTAGAAACCAGCCTCCTCCACTCAGAGCGCCTCTGTGCCAATTGCGTCACCTCTTCCCACGACATTCCTTGCGCTCTCATATCGTTGTCATAGGAACGGTGTATTGTGAAAGAGGGACGCCCGGGCCAACGGAACCCCTGCGGACGGAAGAACAGTGCTCTTTTTGGCCAACTATCATTGGGCATTCTCAAAACATGTCCCAGCCAGGACCATCGTCTCTCTTGTATTACGGAGATTACAGGTCTCTGCTGGGTGCGCCGGCGCACAGCATCATTTGTAACATGTTCATACCATCTGACATCCAAAATCCTTATAAGACACTTGTTTTCAAAGCTTAGTATCTTCCGCTCTTGAGCCTCCTTGGTTAAGTGCCAAGACTCGTAGCCATATAGAAGGATTGGGATGATGCACGCATTGAACAAGCGACATTTTGTCCTGATGCTGAGTCCAGACGCCTTCCAAACTTTGTTCATGTTGTTGAAAGCCCCGCTAGCTGCTCCTATGCGGATTGGTAATTCCGACCGGAGATCACCCTCTGGCGTTATGGTTGCTCCCAGGTACCTGCATTGTGGAATACTCACTTAAAAACATTCAAAATATCTCGAAACTGTTAAATAGTTAATCCTTCTAAAATAAATGATAATGTAAATCATTTAATTAATTTATTTATTCACTATTTATTGTTCATTGATTACAAATACATAATTATTGTTGAAATATCATTAATCGAAAAGGAAGAAGTGTTAACCAGGGTTGGCGAAAGAAGGCAACTCCTCAAAAGAATCTGCCAACAACGAGCTAACTGGATTGGCCACAACATCAGGCACCCAGGACTGCTTATCGCAATCGCAGAGGGCAGGACCGAAGGCACAAATGGCAGAGGCCGGCCGATCGTTGCAGACCAATCCAATGGATTGTAACTCATCATATCGTCCCTGTTCTGACTAACTGTCGTATCTGCCTAAATGTAAATTGTTCAGGAGAGCGTTTTTAGTGTTTTGTCGTGCATATTTTCGTCTCTCCTAGTTATATGATACAGTGTTAATATATAACATTATTTTATTTGTACCTATTTTTATATATCTCAGAATTATTTTTCTGATGAAATTTTGAGGAATTAGTAGATACAACACATTTTATTTAGAATAATTCGTAAATACGGCAACAAATCAGAAAGCTTTTCCAGGATAACGGTCACAGTTACAGGTGTGATCTTCAGTGAGAACATGCAGGGAACATATAAGTACACATTGGTGATCATAACTCAATTTCGCCAAAAATATCAGATACGACAGTTAGTCAGAAGAGGGACGATATATATCATAAATAATCATTTATTATTTAACAACACAATATTAATAATAGGTACATAAAATTTAATCAATCAACCACTACCTAATAATTAACCATAAGCATTGCAAAAGTTGATATTTTCAACCGACGGTACTTGGTGGAAATTCATGTTGAATTAATAACACTGTCTTAATCACCACTTTTGTTTTGCTATCCAATAACATACTATATATTCGTTACCAACTTGTAATTTCTTTACTTTTCGCCAGCCTGATGATGAGAGCGGAAGCTCTTGAAAGCCGACTCGCGTCCAATAAAAAGTCACTGTGGATATACTATAAATACGTGTTTTATAAGAGTTCGTCGGTAGCCTGGAGGTAGAGTCTCGGCCTTGTGAACAAGGGGTCCGGGGTTCGATCCCAGGCCTCGGCAAACTCCCCTTTCACGACAAAAGCTTTTAGCTTACTGTGAAAGGTGTATAAGGTTGTATTTGGGTTTATAACAAAGCCCAGATATATCTTTTTTTTTTTTTTAAAAATATAATTAATTCATAAGCATTGCCCCAATCAGAATTTCTCCTGGTATAAGGGGTCAAGCTACAGTCAATTACATTAATTCTATAGTAAATTACATTAAAATAGAATACAATCAATATAAGAGGGCTAGTTTATCGTAAAGGCGCGTTGTCTTCCATCTAACTCAATTTTACTCTAATAGGTTGTGACATACATCGTCATGTACAGACATTGTCTCCATAAGTGGGAGGTATGTTTGAATAATTATTGCCAGTTTAAAGGAGTAAATAATTGTGGAGATGTTTTCCTATAAACATCTTATCATGATAATATAACATTTGATGTGTATAATAATATAATGTATATATTATAGTTGAGATGTATATAGTATATTATATAGTAAGTTAAGGCTTGTTTAATTTTAATAATAAGTATGTCAGTAGGTTGCTATTTACTAGAACGTGTTGTTTACATTACATAACGCTACATAAGGTACACTATACATTTATATATATGACAAGTAGGTACCTACCCACTATCTTAGTAGAATTAAATAATATTATGAAGCATGGTTAATAATAATTAATTAGTATGTAGTTACTATAGCTATTTAGAAGCTTTCTTTAAATTATCAAATAAAATAAATATTTATTATTTCGTTTTGTGTTACTGTTGAGTAAGACTAACGCACGACCGGTTTCGCGGACTCCGAGTTCGCATCATCAGGTACTGATCTATACTGAATTAAACAAAAACAAATACAAAAGTTCGTTAGGATTTACAGTGAAGGTGTACGGGTAGGCGGGGTCGTGTTGGTTTCAGGCGTGGAGTTCTTGGAATTTGAGATAGGGAATAGTTGTAGTAAGGGAGACGAATTTCTTTAAATTAATTAAAAATTTAAAGCTCACATAATATATGTAAATATGTGTATCATATACAACATACCTACATACCTAGTTAATACCTATTCATATAGGTTGACTATCGGTGAGTAGAATAAACTGGAATGATTAATCTAGAGTGAATCAAATTCAAAAATATGACAAAAATAAATATACCCGCAGGTATAAAGATAGAATGTAGGATTGTAGGTAGACATACATAGGCTGTTTTCAGTAGTCTACCTACTACAGATCTATTATTACAGTACGTGACATAGGACAGGTTATATATTTGTATTAATAAACATGTTTACACATTTAGTCTGGCAATATTATTATGATTTGCCACAGTTATAATAATAATATGTCATCTTGTAGCCTCTATTTAATAAATACATACATACAACGTCATGGAATTACGCAGAATCACTTACAAAATATTATTTTTGTTAATAATATTTCATAAGTCTTTGTGATTAAACTGTGGAAAACAATTTTTAATTTACTTACTTACTTCCAATGGCCGAAAAGCCCTTGCAGGACCTTTGCCTCCGAAACAATAGATCTCCAAGCCTTTCTATCTTGAGCAATGGAATGCCAGCCGTCTGGCATTCCATTCTAAAAGATTTAACAATCTTTGTCTTGGTGTGCCTAATGCTCTTCTGCTTTCGGGTATACCTTGCAGAATTTTAGTCGCCTTTCTTCTCCGAATGTAACAAATTAAATAAAAATATAGTTAAGCACTGTTTAATATCCACTATGTTAGATATTAAATCAGAACGTTTTCGCCTTTGCTTGTTGGCATCTTCATGGAAATTGAAATGTTATGAGAATAATTGTGTGGAACTTCTTCAATCACCAATAATATAGCGGAAACTAAACAATGTTTAACACTTTTTTATTGAATTGAAATTATTATTTCTGTCTTATTATTTTTGGTCTTCAGCTTTCCGTAAATATGTTTTAACAGAATTAGGGAAAATATGTAACGTCGATCTTAAACATTGTTATAATATTTACGTTACAATTTTATTTACCGTTTTGTTATTCAAAATTAATCATAAGTGGACATAGAAAATTATTCATAATGATTATTCTAAAATAAGGTATTAATAACAAATATATTTTTCAGTAATTTCACTTGACTTTATCATGCAAATGTAAAGATTATATTTGCTAATTTTAGATTTGCCTGACAATAAAGCTGGGTCAATATTAGTACACCTAATGTCAAATGGAATTACTAAGCAACAATTTCAATTAAGTTCTTTATTATATAGAGCTACCACTAAGAAATGTTGATAACATCATATTGAACTTTACAATTTTAACTGATTAGTATCTTTTTTATAAAGATAATAAAAAGTCGCCACCTTTTCTGATATATTTTTTTTATTTTTTTTTATTTTATTTTATGGAGACACTCACAGAAAACTGACAACACAATACATAAATTACAAACATACAATAAGATCTGGCCAGTTCCCCAATTAAGAGCGTCTACAGCATATAATGGATTTCATTGTTGTAAAAATAACTAAAATAGCTTTATTCTAATAAGCTCTGTTCTATTTTGGGCTTCCTTTATTGATAAGAACTTTCACATTAAAATTTAGGTCTCATTTATATTCAACTGTTAATATGTAAATCAAGTAGTCTCGAATTTAAAACATCACGTCATTGAAATTATTATCTACTAAAAGCATCAAAAAACTTGTTTTAAATTTTACCCTAGTCAAAACTTAACACCTCCACCCTTGTGTGGTGAGGTGAGCTTTTTCGCCTCAAAGTGACATTACTGAAGGACGAGATGTTCTCGGTCAAAGATTTATTATTTTTTTTATTTCAAAAATATCAACTCATTTAGAAGGCAAAATGATAAATTTGGTTGAAATCTTATAAATAAATATTTACATAAGTCTGCTCGTGGATACATAATTATTAATGCTTGGATTTGAAATCAGTTGCTTCTTACGAAAGGTCAAAGTATATCTTCAAATCTACAGTCTGTAATAATTTTGTATAAATATTGAATTTCGGTAAAATTAAAAAAAATGCAAGAAAATTTACACAAAAAAGCTAAATTACTGAATTTTTGTGTAACGTATGAAATACTTTTCAGTATTATGGGAATTTTTAACCCTCTGGTTACCAGTGTGCCCGTACGGAAACATGAAGAACTTTTTTTTTTAATTAGGTAAAACCGCCTGGTTAGAAAAGAATTTATATTTTAAGCGGATATTATTAAAAAGCTTGGTTTTATAAAGTGGAACAAGAATTTTCTGATGAAGTCACTTATTTGATGTGTAATTTATTCCCAAACTTTGATTTTATTTTTTTGGCCACAATTGTACATTTACGACCTTTGTTTAGAAAATTGAAATAGGTGCTACCATTTTATGCGTCCATATTTTCCATATTTTATTGTTGTATATTTTTTTAATGATGTTTATGGATAAAATAATATTAGTAACAACTTCATAGAGCTTGTAATGCGTCCTTAAACTGCCGATATCCTTGTACAAAGAAATGCGCCGCCCTTAAAAACGGTAAGCGGTAATTAAAAAAATATTTCACCAAAAATCATATTTTTTTTGCTTATTTATTATACATATAAAAAATCATTCCAAGGCTCTTCAATTTAATTTGGTACTGAGAGGGTTTTAAAACGACCATATCAGAAACGGAGCGAAGTTTTAGAAACCTACATAATTATAATAGGAGTAAAGTGGGTTAGCTTTCAGCTTAGAAGAATAAGAAAGACGCGATTAAGATGTTTCCCAAAAACCCAGATTCATATTTTGATTAATTTAATTATATTTATTTATTTATTTATAGCTATAATAACCATATGTCGGCATGAGAGCTAGAAAGCCTTTTCGCCGATACATGTTAACAATATAAAAAGCATTAAAAAAAACAAGAAAAAACATTACACACTCATCGAGCACAATGCGAGAAACACCCCGATCATAATGCTCACCAAGCACCATAGAATAATACGATATTTATGTATTTTAAAACAATATACGCCAATTGGTGATTCAAAGTAGAAATAAATAAATACTTGCCCTGGGTCTGGGTGTTACATGACGTATGTATATGTGTTAAGTGCATTGTTTGTATTTGTATCGTTGCGTTTGTACTCATAATACAAGATTCATATCTTAGCTTGGACTAGCTCGATCTGTGAGGATTGTTTAAAAAAAAGAAGCTTTATTGGATATAATTACATTGAAAGAACCTCTACACACTCGGATATCTCAGGAGTCGGAGACTCCTATATATCCGAATTTGCACACATCACTTTCATTTCCTCAGGGGCGACCCGAAGAACAGATCAACGTAAGTCGCCTCGTTGGAACAATAAACAAAAAGAAACAAAAATAGCCCATATTGGGAAAAATTAAAATAAAGTGATATCACACAATACATGTGTGACATATGTAATTAACCATAATAAATTAAACCAATATTATTGGATATAAGTGTAATATACAAAATGTATCATAGATTTGACGAAGAAGAAACTTAGTTTACACACATAATATTGTTTTAATGAAATGCGACTCGGGCAGAATAACACATTTTTATTTGTTCAAATAAAAGAAAGACAAATCTCATATTTTTACAAACTGTTTCTGAACAAAGGAAGTTTCAAAGTTATCTCTATTTTTTTGTTGTATAATTATCGATACTTCTGTTGTGTTTTTCTTTTCCCTTTACAAGTTTAGTATGTACAATGTTAGTGGGTCTAATATGTGATACTGTCTGCTGTAATGACCACATATAAACAACTAAACCTTTAGCCTCCAACTTGCCAACAGGAAATGGTCTACAGAAAGAATTATGTCTTTCAATTTGCTTGCCACGTACGTTTCTAGCACCTGGATGAAAAATAATTACGCCCTGATTTCACCCCTCGTCTCATCCATTTAAGTTGGGGTCACATTGCGAATATTTTTAGATTTGTAAATTCCTTGTTTTATTATACACTTTTTGTCTTATATGGACATTGTCAATCTCATTATTGATAAGGTTTTTTTTATTTCTCCATGACTTGTCGTACTTGGATTGCTCTCGCTCAATGTCTCTCACCTGCCCATCTTCTTTGAGGCCAATCAATTCCACTTTTTCATCTCAAATCTTCATTTCAATACTTGAGTTTCTCTTCGTCAGTTCCCTACTTGACCATATGATCTGCTCATTTTCACTTGAATATTAAATTTATTTATAATATTTTTAAAATAAATAGCAATATTTTAATTATTATACAATATATTGCCCCCATATAAATGAAATGAAACATTATTGCTTGTATTTTGAAGGTAAAATTCAAAATGTTAGAAACAATATATAGGTATTCAAAACATAGAGAACACGACTAAAAATTACGAATAATTCGAACATAGGTTTTTAACTAACTAACCATTACTAACCATTGGCATTTTCAGATACTTCATAGTTATATTGTAAACAATAATAATAAAGAAAATTTGTATTTGGCGCCGATAAGTGATCCGTGACCATCTCAAGGGCGCCGCGACATTTCTTGAAAAGCAACGTTTTCAGCTTACTCCTGAATGTTGCTGTGGGTTGGTTCTGTCTTAAATCCGCTGGTAATCGGTTCCAGGCAGTTGGCCTCACAACGCTGAAGCTCCTTTCTGCGAATATTTATTTATTTATTTTATTTATTTATTAACATAATATACGGCTAAATAGCCTTTAAAGTACAATAACTTACAAAAACAAACTTGAAACAAACACAATTTGAAGTATTTGCCCTGTTGGGTTCTACAAGTTTGTTTACAACGGTGGAAGCTGATCGCAGTGGTCGCCTCAGAGGTTCGTCAACAATGATGACTTAACAAAGTCACAGAAAAAAGTGGTAGTGTTGCAGAGCATCTCGGTGCTTGAAATTATCAAAATTAGTTTTTTGTGATTTCCGTTCCATTATTTTTGTGTTTTTAATATATCAAAGGTTTTCTTTACTCGTGTCTTATATACATACAATGATTGTATGTACAAGTATATTGTTTATTGTTTCCTTGTGATATTATTGTCACAGCATAAGAACGTAATATAAAACGGATCCGCCATTACGGCTTTTACATTAACGACGCAATAAAAAACAAAATAAATTTCAAGTCCACAGAATGAAATGTACTTTTAGTGATGTTACAGAAAGTGCTTTGGTCAGACAAAGGATATCCGGTAAGATACTAAACTGGATATATGGTGTAAGTGACTGGGTATTTGGCCACTCTTATCACAAATTCAGTTACCAGAGTGTTTTTTTGTGTGGGGCGAGAGGATATCTTTAGTGAGCAAGAGAGTGAGTGAAAGTAGGTACTTAAATATTTTTAGTATTATTCAAACATCGATTATAAGGAAGTTAACTACTTCAGTTAAGCAATGAAGTATGCCACTTTCAATGATATTGACGCGGAGAGGACGATTTGCGTGCTTATTACAAGTAAATGGTCTGCTGTCTTGGATGCCGTGATGGGGTGGATGGATGGATGTTTGAAGCATAGCCCAGATAAAATAAATACTGGTACGTAAAAGACCAGGATTGAGGTCGGGCAGGACTATCTCATCCAGCTTCAGGCTGACAGCTTTGAGTGAAAATGTTCCAATATTAATAATGTATGTCATATTGTATATTTTATTCAACAAGTTTGCCTAACTGCATCTTCTTTTATAGATAAATATACGAGTGTAGATTTACATTATTTTAAAATAAAAATCGGAATTCATGCAATAACAGTCGGTCTCCAGAATGATATTAAAATGAACCGTTGTCCCAGGTTCGATTCCCAGCCAGAGCAAATTGAAAAATGACCTTTTTCAAATTGTTCTAGGTCTGGGTGTTACATGTATATGTGTTTAGTGCATTGTATATATTATGTGTGTATCGTCGTGTTAGTATCCATATTATATTTGTTACCAGATATCCGTTTAATTGCTACTCTTCATACAGCGAAGTCATCAAACAACAGACAAAAACGCAGACGAGAAAAGGGAAGAAGGAAGGAAGAAATGTCCACAACAGGCGTGAAAATAAATTAAATTTTTAATACAACGATAATAATAACGTTTTGTGTAATATGCAAATGTGACAGTTTTATACACAGTACCTAATGGAGGAGGGCAAATAATGAATAATTATATAAATACTTCTGATAAGTGTTTGTAAACAAGTAGATTTTTGGTTGTTTTCTAAATCAATTCATTCATACCATAACGAAATTTCTCATAATTGGGGTAGCCAGAGAACTAACTCTTTATCGTGCCAACAAAAGCTTATGACAGTCAAGACGGGTGGCGTGTCGTATCTCTGAAGCTGTTAAATGAATAGCTGCGTTTTACAGGATATTTAAAAACTAAATAGAAATACTCAGACAATCGTTGTTTTTTTTACCAATTAAAATTCATTAATTTGTCATCACTCTCGGAGTACAGGGGGAAATAAGATCCAACATTCAGTGCATTGCACCAATCGAATTACCTCTTCCAGTGATATTCACAATACTGACGATGTAATGTCGTTGAAATAGGAAGGATGTGTAATTGTGTAATATGAAAGATGGTACAGTCCAGGCTTTCAGAAACCTCGCAAATGTTAAAAAATGTGTTTTGATACACTATAAAAGATAATAATATTATCTAGAAACGGAAGCTATCTATGTTGAGCCATTTCATCGTTTTATTTATCCCGTCCTTTTCATCGTTTATTTTACGAAGTTATCGATTGAATTATGCAACAGAAATATGTCAGTATAGAATAATGAGACATACTCAATAAAATTGTGTAACCTGTGTCCATAACATTGAACACATTGACTCATTTGATGGTGGGTTGCAAGCGATCAGTTTAGGGTCGAACCATGCGATTTTGTGGCTGCGGAGTCTAGAGATACGCATGTGATATAAATCCCATAAGTAGAAGAATAAATCAAAGGTTTCCTTTAAACCTTATACAAATAATACGTAGCATTTTAAATTAGTTTGTAGATTGTTCATAGTAGCTCACATAATTGCTTTATAATAATTTTCTCTTGTATTACTATATACATATAACCAGTTGAATAGTTGTAAATAATTCATATTGATAATGACCGGAATAGTTGAAAGACTTTTCTATCATCATCAATAATTTATAGTAGAAAGAAACAATTGTTTCAATTTACCCTGTACTTCATGTGTATTGAAACAATAAATAAGAAAAAGAACACCATGGGATGATTGATTCAATAAATGTACAATGCATATTGAACTCCTACGCAGTTTAGAATTAGAGAGTTAATGCTGGACAAATAATAACTCTATTTCTGGAATGTAAACAACAACAGTATAATCTAATATATAAAATTCTCGAGTCACGGTGTTTGTTATCATACTCCTCCGAAACGGCTGACCTGATTTTGATGAAATTTTGTGTGCTTATCGGGTAGGTCTGAGAATCGGCCAACACTAATTTTTCATGCCCCTTAAAGTGAGTGGTCCACCCCATTTTTTTGTGGACAAAATTTTTTATTTTTATTTTTTTATGGTGAGGCACTAAAAATACATACAGCCCTAAATTTTCACTCTTCTACCATAAACTCCTATTTTTAATAGCTATATTAGTAATTCAATCATTTTCAACTCCGGTTGATATAATATTATAATGTATATGGGAAAACAACGTTTGCCGGGTCAGCTAGTAATAATGTAAAAACAACATGGTGTGGTTTGTATCTACATCCATACATACAATACAATACAACATATTATGTTGGATGGGTAACCCTACTTGGTGTAGTTATGCACGGAGATATATTTCATTGTCACTGCTGTGATGTTTTTTTTCATTTGTTTCGTTGATTGATTGTTGGAAGATAGTCGTGTAATTAATTAACTTACATATATGTACTACGCAGTATTCAAATGTAATTTATAAGTAGGTACTACAAATTTACGATGGTTTTTTTCAATTTATTTTATTTCATAGATAAAACGTTCAAATATTTTACTTTTTTATAACACAACTACTACTACGACTAAACCATCACAGCATTGCCCACAAGTGGGGTAGCCAGCAGACCAGCTGCATGTAATAAAGATGCAAGCTGTCCTCTCTGTGGCTAACATCAGTTATAAAAGATAACAATACTAATATAATTCATAGTAATAATACATTACAGTGTTTATAACAACAGTAAGCAATTTAAATCTAACCCATAGCAGCAAACAAAAAAAAAAAAAAATTACTAATTAAACTAAGGCTTCTATTCTATTCTTCTCAAGGCCATCCACTCGTTTGCGAGTGATTTAGGAAACTAAGGCTTAATATTCTAGATAATAATAACTAGACAACTTATTTAAGAAACACCGTTTTGTGGAAAAACCTCCGCAAGGGCCCATTCAAGAATCATAACACCTCCTGAACAATAGGATTTTTAACCTCGCATTGAACACTTCCACTCTCTCCTGAGTCCGCAAATCATGGGATTTTTATTCCACAGCAACGGACCAGCCACACAGAAGGCACGGTCAACATAGTTGGCAGGCCCCCCAGATGTTAATTGTCTAGCTATATCTATAACGAGGTTTATTTGACACCTGCCATTAACAGACACTAAAAGAATCACAGAAAAGATTGAGAGAATTATGCTTTACCGGAGACTACAAGTGGAAATAATTTCATGATAAATAAATCGATTAGTTCGCTTCTAAGAAAGAAAACCGTAAAGATCACTTGAATGACAGCCGATCATGATAAATATTCTATAGTTTTTAAATATATCTGAATACTTACATTTACTGTATCAACAACAGACATTATTGATACAGTAAATGTAAGTATTCAGATATTGTCTTCTTATAAATAGAATCAGAATAGGAATAACATGTTACTTTATCAGTCATTCACCCCTTAAATGCTGGCAAGATGACGCGCCTCTGTCTCACTGTTTTAATACTATGAAGAACATTAAAGAAACGACTCGTATTTGGCGAATACACCAAGATGTGTAGGTTTTTTCGTCGTGTACAAAGTCCAACTTTTATTTTATTTTTATTAAAACTTCTGACCTCTGTGTTGACACAAGCTATTTTCTGAGAATAAGGTTGATAAACTATATAAATAAGCTTTTGATTTCTACATTTGTCTGGTTTGGTACCAAATCTGGACTAATCCATTTGAAGTTAAAAGTTAGAAGAGCCTAACATAACTTTATTTTTTTTTTATTTTTTAATAAACGGCTTTTTTTAGTCTTTAACAAACATCAGGTTAAATAAAAAATATAAATATCATATAGATCTTAATTGCATTATATTGATTACTTCTGCTATTTTTACCACAAATTTCAATGGATATCACCATTTTGAAAAATGCACTTTTATAGAACTCAACATGAATATTTGTGCATACTTAGTTAAAAATTATATTTATGGATTTGATCACTTTGAATCCCAAACTACTCACTTAATAGTTATTATTTGAAACAACGAAAGTTGGTATTTTCGAGCTCATTCTTTGCATATTAAAATATGCATCCTGCTGCACCTCATCATAAAAGGAGACATAGGAGGCAAATGTGATATGATATTAGACATAATAATATGTTCTGGTTGGGAAATATTGGGCAGGAGTCCAGAGGGTGGAAATCCGTTTAAATTAACACAAGACAAAGAGGGTTACAACAGATTGATAGACGATGTCTGCAAAATTCGATTCTTTTAAGAACAATAAAAAAGTTCATTCCATATCGCGTGGGTTTTCTATTATGACTCCACAAATATTACTGCAGTGAGTGTATGTTAAGCTATGTAATTACAACTTAACATACACTCTTCTATATCATATATCACAAGTGGGGTAGCCAGAAGACCAACCACGTGTAATAAACAGGCAAGGTGTCTTCGCATCAACAAATAGTTTGGATGGAGTTTTTCGAACACCTGCCTTTTACAGGACACTCGTAAACTTACGGAAAAGAGTGGGAAACTAATTATTTTTTGTCGGTTGCTCCACGGGTTATCTTGCACAGTAAAAAAAGTTTAACCTACAAATATGTTTAAGTATGGCATTGTTTTTTGCAACATAAAGCTTGGTATTTTTATAGGTGAATAAATTGATACAAATGTGTTTTACAACATTAAAAATAAACAGTATTGAAACAAAAAAGTAACGAACCAATAAATTGGTAGTTTCACCTCAGACACCACATAGTTCTATAAACTTTTTAAAGCTCCCACAACAAATACAAATACAATAATACCACAATATAAATCAAGAATATTATTCAGGATTATTACAGTGTACAACAGAAAACCGATTTAGTTAGCCATAAAAAATAAACGTTTGATGGAAAAATCCAGACGGTATTAAATTTGTATATAAACATAAATTTACATCGATATTTTGAAGCTTATGGATAAAGAATGTTGCAATGATGAAGAAGGCGTTGACCGTTTCTATCAGAAGGTCAATATTAGCTTTTAGATTCTAATGATATAACGTAGATTATATTAAACAGAAAACCAAGATATGTATAGAAAATCTGCTGTTACACGTAATGTAAATAGTCTTAGATTTGTTTATTCCGAAGATAGTACATAGATAATCATCCCTTAAACGCAGTACGGCACCTTATTGCGGGCTGTAAGATACACATCCCTTACTCCATCTGTAAAACAACTTACCCTTGTGGTTAGTTAACACAACACTTAAATTGTGAGGTTTCTGTATACAATAAAACCAATTCCTATATATCACATAATATATGTTATACATATATACCTATTCTGTTTATATTTGTCTGAAAGCAAGTCTTGATGTAGGATATTGTACTGAAGTAAACATTTGAACGCTTAGTTTAACATTGGCCGGGAAGATTCAATATAATTTTCTCATTAATTGTTCCCATCATCGTGGTACGAGTATCTCTCTCTTGTTCGTTAACAAATTGTTTGCCTAATGGCGAGAATGAAACAAGATGAATGTTTAATTGAAACAGTAAATGAATTGAAAATTACCGTTGGTTTAAACAGAATAAGTTGTATAAAATGTTAATTCTAGGTTTAAGACTAACATCAACGTAAAACTCAAGGTTTTTAGGAGTTCGTAATGATACCATCTCTACTGTTACGTATCCCAAGTGGAGTAGGTAGAGAGGGTGGAGCGCCTAAACCGCGATAGATTTATCTCTACATACTTAGAGCATCCAATAAATAATTGGTGTCCCACTCTTATTCGTAATATTTCGAGAGCCCTGTAAGAGGCAGGTATTCGAGTAAAAAAATTTTTTTTTTATCTTAAATTTAGCCATGAGGTTTGCCACCCATCCGGAATGTCTTTATTTTTGGCATGGAGAAGACAGCTTCCATGTTTATTAAATGCGGCTGGTCGGCTGACTACCCCACTTGTATGATATGCCATGATGGTATAGTAGTTGCAGTAGTAATTAACATACTTATTTCACTTCCTCCACATTCATACAATATCTCATACAAGTACGAAGTTTTCTCTTACTCAACACGCATACATCCTTGAGAAAACTTTCCACATCCTCACTTTCAGAGTCCTGTAAGAGGCAGGTATTCGAGTAAAAAAAAATTTTTTTATCTTAAATTTAGCCATGAGGTTTGGCACCCGCATCCGGAATGTCTTTATTTTTGGCATGGAGAAGACAGCTTCCATGTTTATTAAATGCGGCTGGTCGGCTGACTACCCCACTTGTATGATATGCCATGATGGTATAGTAGTTGCAGTAGTAATTAACATACTTATTTCACTTCCTCCACATTCATACAATATCTCATACAAGTACGAAGTTTTCTCTTACTCAACACGCATACATCCTTGAGAAAACTTTCCACATCCTCACTTTCAGAGTCCTGTAAGAGGCAGGTATTCGAGTAAAAAATTTTTTTTTTATCTTAAATTTAGCCATGAGGTTTGGCACCCGCATCCGGAATGTCTTTATTTTTGGCATGGAGAAGACAGCTTCCATGTTTATTAAATGCGGCTGGTCGGCTGACTACCCCACTTGTATGATATGCCATGATGGTATAGTAGTTGTAGTAGTAATATTAACATACTTATTTCACTTCCTCCACATTCATACAATATCTCATACAAGTACGAAGTTTTCTCTTACTCAACACGCATACATCCTTGAGAAAACTTTCCACATCCTCACTTTCAGAGTCCTGTAAGAGGCAGGTATTCGAGTAAAAAAAAAATTTTTTATCTTAAATTTGGCCATGAGGTTTGGCACCCATCCGGAATGTCTTTATTTTGACATGGAGAAGACAGCTTCCATGTTTATTAAATGCGGCTGGTCTGCTGACTACCCCACTTGTATGATATGCCATGATGGTATAGTAGTTGTAGTAGTAATTAACATAGGTACTTATTTCACTTCCTCCACACTCATACAATATCTCATACAAGTACGAAGTTTTCTCTTACTCAACACGCATACATCCTTGAGAAAACTTTCCACATCCTCACTTTCAGAGTCCTGTAAGAGGCAGGTATTCGAGTAAAAAAAATTTTTTTTATCTTAAATTTAGCCATGAGGTTTGGCACCCATCCGGAATGTCTTTATTTTTGGCATGGAGAAGACAGCTTCCATGTTTATTAAATGCGGCTGGTCGGCTGACTACCCCACTTGTATGATATGCCATGATGGTATAGTAGTTGCAGTAGTAATTAACATACTTATTTCACTTCCTCCACATTCATACAATATCTCATACAAGTACGAAGTTTTCTCTTACTCAACACGCATACATCCTTGAGAAAACTTTCCACATCCTCACTTTCAGAGTCCTGTAAGAGGCAGGTATTCGAGTAAAAAAAATTTTTTTTATCTTAAATTTAGCCATGAGGTTTGGCACCCGCATCCGGAATGTCTTTATTTTTGGCATGGAGAAGACAGCTTCCATGTTTATTAAATGCGGCTGGTCGGCTGACTACCCCACTTGTATGATATGCCATGATGGTATAGTAGTTGTAGTAGTAATATTAACATACTTATTTCACTTCCTCCACATTCATACAATATCTCATACAAGTACGAAGTTTTCTCTTACTCAACACGCATACATCCTTGAGAAAACTTTCCACATCCTCACTTTCAGAGTCCTGTAAGAGGCAGGTATTCGAGTAAAAAAATTTTTTTTTATCTTAAATTTAGCCATGAGGTTTGGCACCCATCCGGAATGTCTTTATTTTGACATGGAGAAGACAGCTTCCATGTTTATTAAATGCGGCTGGTCTGCTGACTACCCCACTTGTATGATATGCCATGATGGTATAGTAGTTGTAGTAGTAATTAACATAGGTACTTATTTCACTTCCTCCACATTCATACAATATCTCATACAAGTGCGACGTTTTCTCTTATGGGGAGTTCACATTTGGCGAATATCGACAGGCGAATTTCAAAATATAACGCCAGGCGAAAAAACAAAATTCGCCGTACGCCCATTGATCGTCACACCTGTTCACACAGTCCACCGATATAGAAACGATCTGTCAGATGCGCTTTGATTTTGACATTGTTTTCAAAATGGCGGACGTCGAGATGGAGATCGCGAAGTGTTTATTTTTAGTCGAAAATGTTATAGTAGAGGTTAAAGGCGCCCTTTAATTAAGGAAACAAAGGCCATAAACCAACAACAAAGCTAATAGCTGTCACAAAGCGGGAAACATTATAAAATTTATAGGTTAGAAAGTTTTTCCGGACGCCGCGCACATCTATGCATGCACAAATCGTTCAACCAGAGAAAAAGTTGGAAGGTGGTCAACTCGAGACGATATCGTTTCTACTGGTTTTTATCGTTTCAGACTAGCTGTCATTTTGTTCACACGGTTCAAATGGCTAGCGATATTTAGGTGCCCTGGCGATATTCGCCAAAGTGAGAACACCACATTACTCAACACGCTTACATCCTTGATAAAACTTTCCACATCCCCACTTTCAGATAGGTTTATCCTTTTTGTCATCTTTTCATCATCCATTCTTCCCACATGTCCTAACCATCGTAACTTATTTACACGCCTACTATCCACGATACCCTTCTTGCATCCGCTCATTCTCCTAATATCCTCATTACTCACTCTATCACGCGATATTTTAGTAACCGTATATTCGCACCGCATCTCTGTAGCATTAACTCCACTTTCGTTCTTTTTCAACCACGTCTTAAGTTCGCTTACAACAATCACAAGTTAAGGTTTCGGAATAGTATTTATAAACACCTATTTGGTATCAATTTATAATCAAGGAACTTGTATCAAAATAATGAAAGTTCAAAAACATAACCATACTTTTAACATTTTTAAAATTAGTAAAAATAGGATTAGAACTATTCTATTCTGTTTTTCTCAAGACCATTCACTCGTTTGCGAGAGATTTAGGCAACTTTTTAATAATGATTAATCTATTAAAAAAACAATGAGGTATTTCGCAGCAAAATGAACATTATTATAGAGACGGGTTAAAAAATTATTGTATAAATACTTAGAAATCAAACTAAATATGTATAAATACTTAGAAATCAAACTAAATATGTATAAATATAAATAGGTATAAGCGCTCACTAAGTCATTGTCGATAATTAATTTGGCATCGAAATTGTGGTGATTACATGAAACATCTAAATATTTTCAGTAAAAATAACATTACATTCGTCAATGTGTTTTGAGGTAAATTTGGTATCATTGCTTTTTATGTCTATTCATATAAATTTGGTTGGTTTGTATGGTGAATGTTTAAATTTGTTTGAAAAGTCAACAGCTTGTAAAACAATTGAAACAACCACTGACCCAAATGAAATGTATCCTTTAGTTGTATAATAGTTATTTTAGATACTTTTCTATTATACACATATTGTATTATCAAATAAATTTTGTTTACATTTTTTCAGAAGGCTGTTCTGATGAAAACCTCTACTTAATTTGTAAGTATCATTAATTATTTAGTATTCATTTTGTATTTATTTAAGGCTGAAATAATATACTTGTATTTTCTGGAATGATTTTTGAAATCAAGTACCAATTTTAATTTGTGTTATATTTCGTGATATCTTTTCGAAAATTTTGAGTTCTTAGGATATGTCTTCAAATAAGTGGAGGTTTATATTGTTTATTCGTAATACTCCAATATATACATACGTAATGATATTTTGTGTAAAAGAATAATAAAAAATGAAGTTTAATGGGTACAGTTTAAATATCTGGGTTTTGTTGTAAACCCAAATACCACTCTATACACCTTTCACAGTAAAGTTAAAGCTTGTGTCGTGAAAGGGGAGTTTGTCGGCACCTAGGATCGAACCGCAGACCCCTTGTTCATGAGGCCGAGACTCTACCTCCAAGCTACCGACGAACCCTCTTAAATGTTTTATTTGTAATCTTTTTACAAAAGTCTAGTGATTATTTTATGAATCTAATGAAGTTTATGAAATCAGATTTTACCAAACATAGATTAAAATAAATATTCATTTAAAGTTTATTTTTTTGACTGGTTAAATACTTATCTTGTCTTGTCTCAAGAACGCCAAAAAGAATAAATATTATGTATCATAAATAAATGATTTTCGCGATAGATTTTATTAAAAAATAACCAACAAAATATATTAAGGGAGATCTGCGATTGTGGCGGCTGTCTATGATTGACAGCGCGTCGGAACCTTTGATTGTAATGTGGCAACATTCTACGAAAAGCTTCTGGTAGGCACACAGTAGGTATTGTAATATCCGACGTCCCGTGTCTCCGGCGTCTGTGTCGGCCGCCTGAGGCTGCAGGGCTTACCTACATACTTACTCTGTGTGACAATCCTCCTCACTGATTGACAAGGGTTGACGTTCGAATACTCTTTATTAAAGTAAATTGTATATTTATTACTTTTATTTGGGTAAATTATTTTGTAGACAAATCTTGAAAAGCCTATCAATATTATCAACTGTATTAATAATAAAGAAAATATAACCCTTATTTTTAATGGCAATTTATGATTGTGTGATCTAGGGACGTGAATATAATGCAGATTATTTTGTGTTTGAAGTTAGGGGGTAAATGTAAAATTTCATATTACAATTTTTTTACAATGACAACTTGGATTTTGGTCCAAAAACACATTTTTAATAAATCTTTGTGAAATACAAACATAAATAAAGAGGATATTTATGTCTTTAAGCATGAAATTAGAAAGAAATGCACAAAAATGACAAAAATACAATTAGGGAATTTCAATGAATGAGTTAATGAACATAACAATAGGTTTTTCTCTATTTATTAATTTAAATTGTTTAATAAATTTATGATTTAAGTAGGTATATTTAATTTTCTTATATAAATGTATTATTTAAAGATAGAAAAGGCTTGCGTTGTATGCCAATAAAAAAAAACTTCAATAATTATAAAATCATAATTCACAAAAGATCAGAAAATGACACGCATAATTGACAAAATAAAGTTTTGCTTAGACATCTTCCTTCATACTGTGATCGCTTTGTAACATTTTTGCTTTCTAAATGCCAATATTATAAAGTTATTTTAATATGGTGCAAAATTTGATATAACTACTCGTTTTTCAGCATTATAAACATCCGTTGATATTATTTCAGTAAAATGTTACCATCGACTTTAACTGGCCGACCAACCAGGGGTTAGTTTTGACGACTAGCAATGCTGTCTCACTATTTGCCTGAAGAGAAAAAGAAATAACAATAGATGAATCTACGCACGTGTTTTGTTAGGATATATTCTCATAGCATCGCTGTCATTTTGGCTGTCATTTACTCATTTGTTTTGTGTAAATTATGAGATTGTTGGGTGAAGTTTTTATGAATGGGGGCAGGTAGATAAAAGGGACAGGCAAGATCTTATGTGACCACCGGTTGAAAACAATGGGTACAGTAGGCAAAAATATTTCTTTTTAACGAATTGTCAAAATAGTTTTATAATGCAGTATCTAGTAGAATGTACGAACAGATCGCCATCCGTTCGTAAAGTGTCGACATACTTACGAATATTGGGTTCCTCGTTTATAATTTCGGCCCTTAGAATATTCTAACTTCACCGATTAAAGTTATGCGACGAAATCTAATACAAAATCAATTCTTGTGGAATTTTATTTCATGGAAGTGGTTCAGTCAATACGTGCATGGGCGTGAGTGGGAGAAACATAAGATATGAACAAAATGGAATATATAATTTTTATGCAACCTTCAAACAATGAAAATACTCACATGTAATCTAGTATTGAAAATCGTGTTTTTTTTGTCATAGGGACAACCTTTTACAGAATCCATATTCTACTTAGAAGGTTGTTGAAAAAGTTATTAACATTTTTTATAAACCAGAGAATACTAATTTCCAAAAATAATTATTTTACTCCTTAATGTATGCAACATTCACATCATCAATGAAACTGAAATAAACTTAATTTATGCAAAATATATAATTATGTTGTTTGAAGTACCTATTTTAGAAGAATCTTTGTAATGGATTTGAAAAGCTAGAAAATTTTCATACTAGATGATTTAATTGAGTTCTGATTGTGATTCATGTTCGATTCAATATAATTTAAATTTTATGTTCTAGATTAAACCGTGTCAAATTATTCGATTCCCAAAGTAAACAGTTAATGTAGTCAGTAAAGAAGAATCGTAATCTTTAAAAGCTTTATTCCAATGTTTGTTCTGATCGCGAAGCGCGCGATCCAATATAAAAGGAAATTAATAAGGAGACCTTAAGCAAGCAATACGGTAGTTTAAGTGAGGTCAAACTACAGAGGAAATCAGAGAAGAGAAATAGGGAAATAAAAATAAGAGAAAGACGAGAGAGAATAATGTTAAGAGATAGACTTTCTAAAAATAAGGCTTCGTTATTATTTATTATTGGTAAGATTTGGTTTCCTGATTGGAATCGAAAGTTTAATGGCTAATACTTCGAAAGGAATTAATTATCAATCATGATAATCAATCATTCATTTCCGTTTATTCAGAGTTTTATAATTAATTTTACTTCTCACCGAATCAATATTTTATCATCTGATACTTACATAGTAGGTATGCTACTCGTGTTACTAAAGTTACGCACACTTATCTTATCTGCTTTCAATTTGAATTTTATTCCACTCAGACATTTCTATTTATGTATTTGAGATTATCTGAAAATCAACATACCGCAGGTAGCAATTTATTTTACTGATAACAACGCAAGTATTTTTCAATTTATCTGCCTCAATACATCATGCTCCTTGAAGATAAATGATTTTATACAAAGCCTAGCAGTAACTTTTAAAAATACAATGAAAATTTATTCTATAAAATTTCAAGTGATCGAATGTTGGTCCAAAAGCACTCGAGAAGAAAGTTAAAACTAAGTTGTTGTATTTATAGCTATTTTTAACGATCTTTATCATTCTTTGTAGTTTCAAATACCCTGAAAATGAAAGGACCACATTAAATTAATACTTTCAATTTGTTGGCACTTCTGAGAATACAAATGTTTGTAACAGTATATTTCTTGTTTTTGAAACCATGTAACGAATCTTATTCATATTTATTTTCACATTGTTTTCAAGAGATCTAATATTTCTTTTAAATTATTTCAAATTATAGTATTTTCAGATCTTGATTTCGAAAGCCTTAAGGGCAAAAATATGTTTTTGTCGAAGACTTATTTTTGTCTGAGACTGTATCAATTTTTGAAGGTCATACAGTGAGTTTCCTAGAAAAGAATAACTTTTCCAAGCGATGAAAGATGTTGTAATCAGATTGATAGATGAATTAAAACGTAGTATTTCATCATCATAGCTTTTTCAGTAACTGAACAACAGTTTTTGTTTTTAATAATTCATCCAAATACACGTACCAAAAAAGGTAAATCGATTTTTTAAACCTTTATTCTCCATCTATTATTGTTTCACAGAAAGCCTTATCTTGTTTTCGCGTCCAACGAATTCTTCCCCTGTGAAACCTTTCTTTAAAAAGCTTTTATTTTTTAAAGATAATGTTTCGGGAATATAAATAAAATTTGTAACAATTGCTTGCGTAACTTTGTTAACATTATTGAGGTTGAGCTTTAGCTTGCCCAGAGATTGTCCTGTTGGGTATACTTACCCACAGTTTAACATGAATATTGTATTGGGCGAAACTGAAGAACGATATAAAATATTGATTTGTGAAATTGGATGAACCATACAATATAAATTTTAGCAAACATAGGAAAACAGATACCAGCTTATTAAGGACCTATTTTGACATCAATTTATTTCAGAAGTATAGGTGTATCAATATTAAATGATCAATATATTTAAAGTTCAATAAAGTTACTATTATCATCTGATGTTACTTAGTGGAAGTTCATGAAAAAATTAATAAAAGTTTAGTACTTCCACAGTGGCAGTGGCGATGAAACACATATTTAGTAGAAGTACTAAACATGTGTTTTGTTCTACAAAGTTCAACAAACTTTGTATATTTTCTCATTCCCTCGTAAATATCCTCATAGTTTAGGGGCATGATCTTCTGACAAATAAATTGCCTTACACCATTTATTTCTGTTATTTGCACTGTTCATTGCTCTTTACAGAGAGAGAGAGCGAGCCACGATATGCTCACATCTTTTTTTTTTATCAATAAAATCAATATTTTAATAAAGTAAGTATAGGTACACCAATTTTTTATCTAGTTGACAAAGGAATTAAAATAAACGCGATAATGCTTTCAAGTCTCAAGAAATCGCACTTAGAACGTTTGAAGTCTGTTTAAATATTTTTAAATAAGTGATAATAATAATATTATTCATTTCGATAATTTATTTAATTGAATTCTGTAAACCCTCCTTATTTTAATTAAAGTTACATTAATCAAACGGCAAAACAATTGTTTGGAGTATGTACTTAGTACTAAATATTAATATGATTATGGTGTCCTTAATAAATTATTTTATATATCTCTCTAATCCAAAGTAAAATGTAATAATTAACCATTGTATTTTAATTTGTATTTCTGGAGGAATAAATAATTTTACTGTTTCAACTAATGATTTACTGATAACCGTTGGAAGATTAATGTTTTAAAGGAATTAATTTCATTCATTGTATTCAAAACTGGTGGAATCAGATTTACTATATATTTGGTATCAGAACAATGCTCAAACAATATAATGTATTATTGTTGTATTAATCCTTCTTAAAACTAGTCATATGACTGTAAACATTTTGTACAGCAAAGAAGTAATAATAATAATAATAATAAACTTTATTGTACAAAATATATGGATACAAATGATAAGATTACATGGTATAAACGAATAATTTTGCACAATGGGCGAGTTTATCGCAGGGACGCGATATCTTCCAACTAACCCAAGAAGAAAAGAAGTACTTATTGCTTGCTAAAAGTATATTTATTTAAGATATTTATGGCTAAGAAGTCAACTTCCACCTACTTCTGAATAAAGGCCTACTCCATCCTTCTCCATGTTGTCCGATTCTAGGTCCGATCGACATCAAGATAATATTGAATTTAATCACTCTTCTAACGCAATAGTAGACTGTTCCGTGGAGCTTCCGGCAAAGACTTGGACTGCCACTTTTCCGTAAGTTTTCGAGTGTCCTGTAAAAGGTACGTTCGGTAAAATAAAGTTATTTTACATATTAGATTCAGCAATGAGGTTTCCCACACATCCTGAATGACTTTTTTTTTGTTGGATACCCTACTTTTATACTTAGTAGTAGAAGTAGACTTTCCACGTTTTGAATTACACGATTCATAATTTTATTTCGTTTGAAATTTCGAAGCATATACAGAACTTTATAACATACCCTTATTGATCTCAATGGATTTTATTTGAATTTCAAAATGGACAGGGCTAATATATAATTATATTATATCCCTTGTAAATATTCTAAATGTATTATCATAATAACAATGTTCTATTATTATTATTATTATTATTATACCATCACGGCATATCCCACAAGTGGGGTAGCCAGCAGATCAGGTGTATGTAAGAAACATACAAACTGTCCTCTTCGTGCCAGTATAAAATCAAGACATTCAGGATGGGTGGCAAACCTCACCTTCTTTCCTTCTCACCAGTATTCATTGTGAATCCATACCTACCGCACAGCCTTATTCATTGTGAATCATTACCGCACATTAAGTTTATTATTAAGTTATATATTCAAAGAAGTGAATTTGTGTGAGAGGCAAGGCGATTCCAGGTTCCAGAATCCTCATCCAAAAGGTAAGTGGAACATTATTGCATTTCTTCTCATCTTCACCTTTGAACAATCGCACCCGCATCACCATAACAATGTTCTACATTTAGTAAGATGTAATCTTATAATTTTAATAATATGTCTATAGGGAGAGCTTTAACAGGAATATTAATAATAATATTATTATAATTATCATGGTGTATACATATAGATAATGTACCTATACATGACACAAGTACGGTAATTAAATTAAGTATACATTTTCAATTATTGTAATGTTTAGGTATAGTGAGGAGGTCTCTCAGTATCTCGTAGGGCAGGGACGAAACTAAAATTTTCATGTGATCATGCTATCATGGGCGTAATTTTATGAATCAGTTAAAACTAAACACTTTTTTAAAATCAAAGTTCCTAAGTAGGTTCTAAATTTTTTTTCTACTAATTTATTAAATTTTACATGAATTTCCTCCAAATACCGCCGGTCGGCAATAATAAGTTATTTTATAATTTCAACTTTCTTGTCCATTTCCTTATTTTTATTTATTTATTTCAGTTTTACATGATGTATACAGTTGATAAAAAAATATTATGGTCTACAACATATTTAGCAATAATCAAACCATTGATGATCACATTTATCGATGTGATAAAAACTAATTGTAGTGTTTGGACTTTGATACACAGTACAGGTTAAGTGAACCTTGAACCTTGTTTTCAAGTAAACAGTAGTTATGATGAGTGAGTAGCAATACGATGTAGTCTATATAGGTTGGCCGCCTGTGGAGAGCGGCGCTCATTAATTGATAGAACCTTGACTTGCACTGTTAGGCTGCGTGTTTTGACAAATTGTGTTCGACAAATTATAATAGGAATTATTTATTGAATATATTGTGTAAATATAAATTCCGTGTCGTTATTCAAAAAGAACCTAATATTGTTATACTTGACTCAGTATACAATACGTGGCGCAGTTCGGTAGTTCAAAATTGTCGTAAACATACAACAATAGTCTTTTTTTGCGCGCCGAAAGTTTTGTCGGCGGTACGCGGAAATAAAGAGTTGTAAGGCAGTCTACAGGAGTAGAAAGGAGGCAGGAGTCTCCAAAGCCAGATTAGCCAGCAGTGCAGGTAGCAGAAAAGAGACAGGAGTCTCAGAAGCCAGTTGGGCAAGGTTGCAGGTAGCAGCAGGGAGACAGGAGTCTCAAGAGCCAGTTGGAGAAGTTGCAGGTAGCAGCAGGGAGACAGGAAGTCTCAGGAGCCAGTTTGAGGCAAGGTGCAGGCAGCAGTGGGTAACAGGAGTCACCCAGCATCCAGGCGGAGCCAGTTGGTGGATCCAGGAAGCCAGGAGAGGAGAGTTCTTGCAAGTCAGCCAGGCGGAGTCCATTGCAGTTGCAAGGAAATCCAGAAGACCGGGGCGATTGGAGGAGACTCTCATCAGCTAAGTCTATTTTTTATTCTTGGTTGTTGTTGCTTGTGGTATTTTCCGAAATGACTTCGAGAAGTTTAGAGCCGTTTTGTCACAAGACAATGAGTTGGCCTTCTTACAGGACAAGGTGGGAGAACGCCTTGCTATTAAATGATGAAAGTTGGACTGATGTGAAGAAGCGTGCTTTCTTCATAACATCGTTGTCCCAGGGCAGTTTCAAGCTACTGTCTGATCTGTGTTTTCCAGCTTCTGTGGAAAAACAGTCTTATAAAGAGTTGATTCAGATATTGAATGGTTATTTTAAAGAGGAAAAAAGTGTATTTGAATCGCGTGAAAGTTTTTTCAAGGCTACTCAAGGTCATTCGGAAAATGTTAAAGATTTTGCTTTAAGATTAAGGGAATTAAGTATAAATTGTGAATTTGGTACTAGATTAGAAAGTAATATAAAAGATTTGTTTATAATCGGAATTAGAAATAAAGAGATTAAACAACAGTTATTTTTAAAATGTGATAAAGATAAAGTGTCTTTGAATGAAGCAGTTGCTTTGGCGTCTAGTTATGAGCACATACTAGAGAGAAAAATAGAAAAAGAGGAAGAAAATTTTGAGGAAATTAGCCAGATTTCCAGGCGAAACTATAATAGTTTCAGTATTTCAAGTAGTACAGATACAGATTATAAAAAAAATAAAAGACCGTCAAAATTTTCAAGGTTAAATTCAAATGTAAATACGAGTAGGTATAAGCATAATAAAAATGTTTCATGTTTTATTTGTAAGGGAAATCACTATAAAAGTGAATGTAAATTAAATAGAGAAATTTTTTGTAGAAAATGTAGTTCTAAAGGGCATTTGAGTGAAAATTGTTATAAGATACAAGGTATTTATAATTCGCAAGACACCGAAAACGATGTTATAAAATTAAATGTAAGAATTGAGAATAAAAATGTTGAATGTATTTTAGATTCGGGAGCGAATATTAGCTGTATATCTATTCAAAAATTGCAAGAAATATTCAACGAAAATAATATAATAGAGAAGTGTGATGAAATTAATTTATCTACGTATAGCGGGCACAGTTTGAATGTGTTAGGTATTAAACATTGTAAAATAAATCACATAGAATTGTATAAATATTTAAATATGTAGTATAGAAAGATTTTCAAGGTTGTGAGGGGAGAGTGTAGTGTTTGGACTTTGATACACAGTACAGGTTAAGTGAACCTTGAACCTTGTTTTCAAGTAAACAGTAGTTATGATGAGTGAGTAGCAATACTATGTAGTCTATATAGGTTGGCCGCCTGTGGAGAGCGGCGCTCATTAATTGATAGAACCTTGACTTGCACTGTTAGGCTGCGTGTTTTGACAAATTGTGTTCGACAAATTATAATAGGAATTATTTATTGAATATATTGTGTAAATATAAATTCCGTGTCGTTATTCAAAAAGAACCTAATATTGTTATACTTGACTCAGTATACAATACTAATCACATCAATAAAATAATACACCTTATAACATAATAATAACAGCTACAAACATGAAAGATCAAATCAACAAATAACAATCACAACAGAATCAATCACACATCTACAAATAAAGAGCAATACAATAAACACAGAAATCAGTAAAAATAAAACCAATTATACATTGTATTGTCAAAACATATATTGGTATTTTGTGCATAGCATGCAATGCATGCATAACATGTATATTATGTGTGCGGTGCTTTTTTTATCTCTACGGATAGTACGCCACTGTGGTTAAAATACATATGTACATACATAATGTTATGTACATACCTTAAAAGGCTCTTATTATTTAGGTTTATATAAACTTAAATTTAAGATAATGTCGATAAAGAAGAACAGTATGTACTGTAAGTAAAGTATGTATCGACGGTCCACTTCCATAACTCGACAAGTAGAAATGTCTTATATTCGAGAAATCGTCATTTTTGTAATTTTGCTATATTTATAGCTTGCATGTTTATTATATGCATCTGGTCTACTGGCTACTCCACTTGTGGGATATCCCGTGATGGTGTAATAATATTGTAGTGGTATAATATTTATATGATGTGTTAAAAAAACACAGCAGAAAGTAAAATACATATACTATACAAGTTAAAGACATACGTTATCTTTGCTCCGTTCAATAGTTAAACAATTCGAAATATTTAGTTGTGAAATCGGAAATTGGTACATTACTATTTATATACTAAAGCTTTATATTTAACAATTCAAGCGTTTTTGTGTTTACACTGTGGAAATCCATTTTTAATTTTATTAAATAAAATATAAAAATACATATTATTAAGGACTGTTTAATCTCCACTTTGTTGGGTTAGATATCGAACGTTTTCGCCTATACTTGTAGGCATCATCAGGGAAAATGTTTCCCTGAAGATGCCTTACTTAAACAGTGCTCAATAATATATTTTTATATTTTATTTAATTAAACTAAATATTTAATATGTTAAGGGAATCGTGGGTTATTTATTTATATCCAGAATAATAACAATAACAAAAAACTTTCTACTTCAAAATTTTACTAGCTAAATATTATTTATACCTTAAAACATAATATTCCTTTAACAATATTATACAAAATGGATTTTACTGCCTTACTAGATTTGAATCTATTCTTAGGCATTATCCAAAGAAATATAACCATTTTTTATGGTTATTTCTTGGTGTTGATTTAATAATGACGTTGAGTGTGTGTATTACCTTTTAAATCAAAATAAATCGTCTTGTTGAGTTTTAGAACTGGACAGTCGGAATGTGGGTATATATAAGTAAGTAATTAGATTGGCTCATGAGCACTTAGCTGAGTTTGTAATGGGATAAGAAGACACACCGTGATGGTGAATATTTCTAACGTATAATAATAACTGAAAATAAAATTAATTAATCATTCTTTACAAAGGGACAGCAACGACACAAATTTATTTATCTTATTTTAGGAATATACACTTAAGCTCATTATTGTTTACCAACGCGACGGTAAAAAGACGTCAGAAAATTAATCAAAAATAAGACATCATTCTGCTGAATGCATCAGACATTGAAACATCAGGACACTCGAAAACTTACAGAAAAGAGTGGGATAGCAATACTTTACCGAGGACTCCACAGAGTAAATAATAATAAACATATTTATTAAAATATTTAACGATTAATTTTATAAACTGAAATAATCCTCATCTTCTTCTTCGTGATGTAGATCATCGATCTGTTAGTTCGAAAGTTGATGCCTCTTGTGATGCTGAAGACCAGCTGTCTTTCTATCTTTTTGATGGTTTTCCTCGGGACCGAAATAATGCATTATAAATATTTTTATATGTACTAAAATAACATTTGAGTTCGTCGGTAGCCTGGAGGTAGAGTCTCGGCCTCGTGAACAAGGGGTCCGTGGTTCGATCCCAGGTGCCGGCAAACTCCCCTTTCACGACACAAGCTTTTAGCTTACTGTGAAAGGTGTATAAGTTTGTATTTGGGTTTATAGCATAACCCAGATATATCTTTAAAAAAAAATAAAAAAATATCTGAATGGCTTAATATCTTTAGGCACGGAGTGGACAACATACATATTTATTACATGCGGCTGGTCGGCTGGCTACCCCACTTGTGCAATAATCCGTGATGGTATAGTTTATATAGTTTATAGCAGACCAGTTTGTAAGAATATCCATTTTCAGAGATATCAAACATTAACATTAAATATTGTAAAAATGCCAATATTTTATAATTTCATGTCATTGATTAACCGGATTTGGGTGCAGATGACAAAACCAATCAGAAACCTCGATTGGAGAACCATGTCTACACAATGCAACATTGTGTAAAATCTAATAGGAAGAAGTGAGAAAGGTGTCCCAACGCTTACGAATTGGCTCTAGGCTGGCTTAAGTGATCACTTTCGGTGTCCATGGACAACGTTCACCAATTCCACCATTCTCACTGTCACGATGTAAGGTCCACCAATCGAGAGACGCTTTATGCAAACCTTTAAGCAAATAGGAATAATAATATCTAACATATGCAAGAAATTAGTTACAATTTATAAAACAAAACATGCAATACCATATAGAACGAATACTAAACTTTAAAATATAGCTATACATGAGCAAAGCTGTTCTCCTTTACAGGCATAAATGTGTTAAGTCCTGAACTTCATCTTCTAAAACCAAATTATGGATACTAATGCGACTATACAAAAATTTACAACGCACTTAACATAGGCCTACAACAATTTCAAAAAGGTCATTCTTCATTTAACTCTTTCTACACATTTTCTTCCCTATACAAGTACTTGCAATGGAGTTTGTTTATTTTTGAATAAATTTCAGGTTTGTTCTTTGAAGTAGCCTCCAGAAAACAAGGTTTACATTTCACGTTTTAAAATTCACAATATTTATTATTCTCTTTTAGTTTACATACTCGTACACACATAGAATAAGACAAAGAGAGAGAGGGAGGTAGTAAAAAGAGAAAGTAGTATATTTGGCATCAGTGGTTTCCAACCTAGGAGCATGATAAATTTTAAGAGTAGGTACAAGGTAGCAACTGATACTAAATAATAATAATTGAACACAACAAACAATACAGTTATAACAATACATAGACTATTTCATTAAAACTTAAAATAAATTTTAGGTAGGTACTCCTTTAATTCATTAGCTGGTGATAGAATCCTAGGCAAAGAATAAGTCTTCAACTTTCTCTGTAAGTTTTCGAGTGGGTATCGTATAAAAGGCAGGTGTTCGAAAATCATGACGAATGTCTTATATTTTTCACTTTATATTTAATGATGAAGTATTTCACCTATTCTGGATGTTATTTGCACGGATAGAAAAACCTGTATTTTTATTACATGCATTTAGTCTGCTAGCTAGCTTACTACTTGTGGGAGATGCCGTTAAAGAACAGTGGTATTATCAATGACATAATATGTATATTGACCAATTATTACTAACTTAATGAAATAGAGCCTGAACATATCGAAACAAAAGAACATCACTTGAAAAAGTTCGTCGGTAGCCTGGAGGTAGAGTAGAGTAGAGGTTTGTGGGTCCGTGGTTCGATCCCAGGTCCCGGCAAACTGCCCTTTCACGACACAAGCTTTTGGCTTACTGTGAAAGGAGTATAAGGTTGTATTTGGGTTTATAACAAAACCCAGATATATCTTATAAAAAAAAAATAATGAAATCTTTACACATTTATGATAACTCAATATAAGTATGTGACAAAAAGTTTTAAGTGAGGAATATCTCGTAGAACAACATTTGGGAACCACTATTATTTATATGAACCACCTGGGAATGGAACATATGTATTATAATAATAATAACGATAAAACTCATTCAAATTATAATAATAATAATAACGTACATATGTAAATAAATAAATAAATATATAACCAAACTTATGTAATCAGTGAAGAACCTAAAACATTATTAGTCTCTTGGGAAGTCCTCAGTTTATTATGAATTCATAAAAGATAACGTGTTATTAATGTTTGAGTGGTCAGCAATTAATAATTACGTTTATTTACGTGTACGTTAAGTCTTTTTGTGCATATCTATTACATGTTTACTTTTATAGCTTTCCAGTTATATTATTAACGTATATTTAGAGTATGATAAATGCAGAAGTGTTAGAGCAAGTTGACGAATGTGTGTACTTAGGTAGTTTGTTTACGAGAGATGGGAAGTGTGAAAGCGATATTGAAAGGAGAAAAGTTGCTGGCAATAAGATAAATGGTGCAATCCGACCAATAATTGCAAATAGAAACAAATCCACCACAGCTAAAAGGTTGGTGCACTCTGCTATCTTAGTGTCAACACTTATGTATGCAAGTGAGACGTGGACATGGTTAAAGAAGGATGAAAGTGGCATAAATGCAGTTGAAATGAGATCACTGAGAAAGATGTGTGGTAAAAGTCTGAGAGATCGTGTGCGTAACAGTGATATACGAAAGGAATGTGGAATGAAAGTTGGTGTAATAACAAGGATGAATGTAAATAAGTTAAGATGGTTTGGGCACGTGGAAAGAATGAATGAGGACAGAATGACTAAGAAGATATGTTTGGCTGAGAGGAATGGTGCTCGGAGACGTGGACGTCCGAGGATTAAATGGCAAGATCATTTAAATCAAATCCTACAGGACGGTCATGTGTTGAGCACGTTGAACAGGAGAGCATGCATGAGGAATTGTATGACAGTGACGGAAGCGAAAGATGTATATGCAAGGATAGAAGGAAGTGGCGCTCGATCCTTTCTGCCTACCCCGCGAGGGAAGCGGCGTGATGGTATACGTATTGACATGGTCTTAGTTTTTTAACAAACTTTGTTTGAAATTGAACTAAATATATTTCGACTTACTATTTTAAGTGGTACATGAGTGTATAACTCGGATTATATTTGTTGGTAAATAAATGGTACGTACTTCAGAAGAGTACGTTATTTATTAAATAATTTTATTAGGAAGGTACATTGAATATTTTAACACGTGACAGTGTTTAGATGATAGGAAGTAGATATTAGTACATCGGGTGAAGAAAAGTACCAAATTGAATTTTAAACAAAGAAAGTTTGTTGAACTATTAATTAAGAGGTAAGAGGTTAAATTTTGTTTATATTGATATGTTATGTAGTTATAAATACTTCAAATAAAAATAATTTCAAGGAAAGGATTGAGAGACACGTGTGGTTGTTTACATAAAAAAGTAGATGCTTGTGCTAGGAGTGAAAGAGTAGGTAATTTTGTGGTGAGGACAAAGGAATGAACTAATAAAAATGATGTCACAACAAAATTCGGGGCAGTTTTGTCTTGGAATTAGGAGAGAGAGGTTAAAATCATAAAAGCAGTGTTGTATTTTTTTGTTTTTCGTTGTTGACATTTCTTTCTCCGAGTAATAAATATAATATTTCTTTTAGTGATTATTTCCACAATGGAAATAATAAGAAACTCATCCTAAAATTTTATTATAATTTTACATTAAATTCAGTGTCTCGAAGCAGCGAATTTGGCAGAAAATCACCTTACTCGAAGCTAAGAAATTTTATATATTATTATTTATTTAAATTTTGTAATAGATATTTTATCGTTACGACTTTGCCTTTCTTCTTGGAGTATCAAAACTCTTGTTTGATAAGTCTCAAATAAGTGAAATTTCTGTAGACAAAGGATTGATGAATTTTATATAATGTTTTAATGAATATGTTTATGAGACTGTCACTGTTAATTATTCTATTTTCCCAAATTTATAAAATTTGGATAACTAATATTATTTGTAAATTTAATTTATAGACATTACTTGATAATAAGAGCAGGGACGGACTCAGAAACATTGAATAAATTTTTATTTTTATGAAATTTTGAATACTAACTTGAGCATGAATTTTTAAACTCATATTTATTTTATGTAAATATCTCTTATTATATCATAAACTAACGTCCCACCATCCACACCCACAAGTCCCAGCGTGGAATACTGGGATACCCAGCGTGAAAAAATTAAAATTCGTGATTAAACTTCTTCCGGTTATCATGGCCGCAAGGCTAAGCGAATTCCGCAGAAAATATTATATTATTATATTTTATTTTGCATGAAAATATATATGTATTATATTCTCTTAATTTATCATATTGTATACTAATGAGGCTGACAATAGTGTATGAAAGGCTGTGTCAGATCGAAATTTGCGTGTGTAGGAGCAAATTTTCACTAACAAACCAATTTTTATTGTTAAAATTAACAAAAATAGTCAGTGATTGAATTTTGTCAAACTTTGGTTCAGTAAAATATTTCATCTCGATGCGCCCCTGGCGCTTTAGACAGATACTATTTTATGTATGAAACCATATGCCTTTTATAAATAAAACTGCATTCAAAACTAATCTGTAATATAATTACAGAAATAAACTTTCGATAACGTTGAATCATAAGTTTGATAAAATATTATTTCATTGACTATTTCTAACAAATAACATGGATTTCTGTGGTACATAAAAAAATTTGATATTTATTCTTGATTGTTATTGTGTGTTGTTTTCTTTGTGTATTTTCAGCAATAAGGTAAGGCTTTTATACTTGCTAACGCAGAGTATAAAAGGAAATAATTTATTAATTACTAACCTTTATGTAAAACAGAAAATTAAATTTTGATTGTTATATAAATTATGCTTTTATGTTTCTGAATAGAAATTATTGTTTGTTTTCCACTGATAAAATTTTCTTTTATAAATCGTAAACACAACGTAGAAAAGGTCCTTAACGCATTTTTTATTAATTAACTAGAATATCATGTGCCAAAATCTTTGAAGAAACGAAAATTGTTGAATTTAGCGGCCGACACTTTTGACGGGTCTTACGTTAAACGTTCGGAAATATTTTTAATTATAGTGAGGTGTGAATGATATGGGTTAACTAGTAGGTATATATTATTATGTACGTATGACATCTTTACACACAACGAATATAATTATTCATAGATCTTATAAGTAGGTAGGTGATATGAAAGTAATTTTGTATTATTAAATTTTAATCGGAATATTATAAAGACGTAATTGCGAAAAGAAATTTATAAATTTGCGTAGATTGGATAAACTCGATTCTTTTTAGTTTAATTACTTCCAACTCAGAGGATAAATACGTATTTATTCTCTCGTCGAAATAAATAAATATATTTTATTTATTTCCTGTCAATGTGGTCTCAACGGTTCTTCTTTTCTTTTTCCTCCTTTTTTGAGGGGGGACCACGACAGAAAATGGTGCCGTATGCCAGGATCTAATATCTGTCACTGCAGATATTAAACATTGGGTTGTAGATCTGAGCTAGTATAGTTAGTTGGAAGAAATAGATAAATATCCAATCTTTAAATTAATTGTCTTACAGAGGAGGGGGGGGGAGAGATAGATTAATAGTCTTATGGAAGAGAAGGGGAGTTTCTACACGAGAAGCAGATTTTTTGTCTTGGGGGGGCGGTGAAATTTTCCAGTATTTTGACTTTAAATTATGTTAGAACTCAATGCCTATCCTTTAAGGGGGTGACTCGCATTTCAAAATTGATGACAGAAGACGACGAATATTATAGAACACATTATGAACACTAAAAATACGTTAAATTAATTGAATCGAGGGCAAACTAAATAAAAATTGTTAGCAATTTTTTTATATCTATTAGAAATTATAAATATATTATTAGTTTTACAAAAACGAACTCGTTAGATAAAATTTATTATTACTGTAGGAATGAACTGGTTATAATAATATTATGTCATGATCTTTAAGTGGATCGTGGGTTTTTAATATGTACCTATTGAGATTTTATGTATATAGAATGGTAAACATTTTTTTTTGTTAGTTATTTATTTCAGTTATGTGAAAGTTGAATGAACTACCTTGAAATAATTTTTGAAGGATGAATTTTATGGGGTTTTTGACTGTTGAATACTGTAATAATTTATGGGGTTGAGATGTGTGTCAGTAGTAATATTTTTTTTTGTTAGATATGTATAGTTTTTATATTGGAATGTCATTCAATAGTTGGTCGGTTTTATGATATATAAGTGTGTTTTAAATTGTGGATATGTTCGAATTTGAATATGTATGAGGTTGCGGTATTGTCAGGTTGATTAATTTGGGTAAATATGATTTTACAGATATTAAATATACAAGATGAAACCGGTATCGAAGAAAAACGTTATAAGAGAAAAGAGGAATATAATTAAAAAGAAACCAAATGGAAATGTTATTAAAATCTCTACTATTGTCAGAAAACTGATGTCTCCAGTTATGGGTAAATTAGGTGATTTAGAACGAAGGATGAGATTAAGAAGTGATATCAGGTCAGAATATATCGATACAACAAATAATATTGCACCCATTTCAAAGAGACCTATTTGTCAAGAAGTGTGTAATCATTCTTTGTCAAAACCGAAGTTTCCAGCAAAGGGAATCAGTCCGGTAAATTTTATTGAAGAGATGAAGGAATATATTAGGAAGACTAATAACGAGTATAGAACAATAGAGGTCGTCCTAGAATGTTTGGTTGACGAAGCAAAGAACTGGGCAAGCATATATCGGGGAAGATGGGCAACATTTAAAGATTTTGAAAAAGATTTTCTCGCAAACTATTGGGGAGAGGTTTCACAACTGAATATAAGGAAACAGATTTTAAATTCGAAATGGGAACCATTAATGGGAAAGTCTATGGTATCGCATTTTTCCGAATTTTGGGAAAAATCGCGAACCTTGACACATTACGTGGAAGAGAGTCTACTGGTTAATGACATAATGAGACACTTTCCCAAGGAAGTGCAATCTCTCTGGTTCTCTAGAGAGTGTGGAACGGCGATGGAAGCTGCAGATTTACTAAGTAGATTGGGGAGCATGGTATCTAATGAGGACGTAAGTCCTTTATATAGAAACAGACAATTTCCACGACAACAACAAAATGTGTTGACACAAAGACATGCAGATGCAAACGTGATACAAGTAGAAGAAAATAATCTTCCTCAAAAAGAAATGTATGGTGATTGGGTGAGGGAAGGGACCTCTTCATTAGCTGATAATATGCCGTTTTCTGAAGAAGGGAATAACAGCACTGAAAAGGGAAGCGAATATTAGTTGGAACGGACCCTCAATATCCAACTAACAAGATAAATGAAGGAATACATAAATATCAAAATCAAGTTGCTGTTAATATTATGTTAAAGCAGGGTTGGATGCCACGGGAAGGACTGGGAGTGAAGTTGCAAGGAATAAGAAAGCCCATTAAGGGCGTAATACGAGAGAGAGGATTAGGATTAGATTATAATCTAGATTATTGTTTAGAAATTAGAAGAGATAAGAATATAGAGGACATATTGTGTGAAAAGGATAAAACTAATGTAGAATATAAGCATGTTATGTACAGTAACACTGTATTTGAAGAAAATGAATATACAGAGACTGAAAGAGGTGGGGATTTCCTAGAGTTACCAGAGATAATGGGAAATATAAGAGGACATCCAATTAATTGTTTAATTGATACAGGCAGTCAAGTCACTTGTGTAGAGTTAGATTTTGTAAGGTTTTTAAGGGAGAAAATAATATGTGATTTGCCTATTACACCGATTACGCCTATTCAGTTGAAAGGAGCTGTGGGACAGCGAAGTTGTAAAATAAATAAAATTGCTTTGATTCCACTTACGTTAAAAACAATCACGATTAATATTCCTTGTTTGATAGTTCCGAATTTAATACGTAAAATAATTATAGGATATGACTGGCTTAATGATCATTCTAGTATTATCACGTGTAAGATACCGGGACAGTTGAAATTCATTTATAATCAAGATAGTTATGAAGTATCGATTAGTAGGTCTAGTATACAAGTAAATATGTTAAAGTGTGAAGTGTTATTAAGTGAAAAGAAAAATGTAGATGTCTCTCGCAAATGTGTAGATGAATTGGAAATTAGTGAATTTGTTAAAGGTATAATAGACACTGAGGGCATTAGATCAAAGATTTACCAGGTATTGTTGAATAATAAGGAGGTGTTTTCGGATTATCCTGGTAGGACAAATTTATATCATCATAAGATTTCATTAACAGATGAAAGACCATTCATAAGGAAACCATATCCAGCACCTATGGCATATAGAGGTAGAATTTGGGAGAAGCTATTAGAAATGGAGGCCCTAGGAATATTGGAACGAACTTCCACAGAATATGCGAGTCCACTGACATACACTCTGAAAAAAGATGGGACTGTTAGAATTTTATTAGACGCCCGTGAGCTAAATACTAAAATGATAGCGGATATTGAGAGACCACCATTAATATCGGAAATAATTCAAAAATTTCACGGAGTTAAATACATAACAACTTTAGATCTAAATAATGCATATTTTCAGATTCCTTTAGAACCAGATAGCTGTAAATATACCGGCTTTGTATTCAATGGTCGATCATTTGTTTACAAAGTATTACCTCAAGGGTTGAAAACATCTGTAGCGGGATTTTGTAGAGCGATGGATATTATATTGGGATCTGAGGTACGAGATTTTTGTATAAATTATTTAGACGATTTACTAATTGCAACAAAAGGAGATATGAATGAACATGTAACACACATATCACGCGTACTAGATAGATTAAAATTAGCGGGGATGACATGTACTTTGGCAAAATGTCAATTCTTTAATGTTAATGTAAAATTTTTAGGCCATATTATTAGTCCTCTTGGAGTACATATGGATCCTGAAAAAATTGCTGCAATTAGAGATTTTCCAGCACCCACTAAAGTTAAACAAGTTAGAGCATATTTGGGTTTATGTAATTTTTATGGTAGATTTTCAAGATTTCATGCAGGTACTGTAAAACCCTTATGTGAACTTTTGAAAAAAAATGTGAAGTGGCGTTGGACGGAAATAGAAGCTAAAGCTTTTGAAGCGAGTAAAAAGGGATTTATAGATTCGGTAATGTTATATCACCATGATCCGAACAAAATGTATTATTTACAAACCGATAGTTCTAGTATAGGTATCGGTGGAGAGCTTTATCAATTGGATGAAAATGGCGAACATCATGTAATTGGTTTCGTAAGTAAAGGATTAACAGATGCAGAGAAAAAGTGGAGTGTTTCAGAGCAAGAAATGTACGCGGTAATATATTCCTTAAAGAAATTCGAAACTTATTTACGAGGAGTGAAATTAATAATAAGGACAGATCATCATGCATTGATTTTCTTGAAGAGTTGGAAATTACATAGTGGACGTGTAACACGATGGATTTTATATCTAAATCAGTTTGACTATTCTGTAGAGTATGTTAAAGGTACCGATAATATAGGAGTAGATATAATTTCCCGCTATTCTTATGATGCAATAACTAAACAAGACGACAAGGTTTATTGTCCCGAAATCGCAGGTTTTGTTGTAGAAAGGTTAGAAAATATAAAAAAGTCAATTTTAAATATTCAAAATTTACAGAGGGAAGATTATTTTTTGTCTGACATGCTTAAATGTATTAGTGGATATTTTGGGCCTTTTGATAAATTGGTGTGTAAATATAAACATCATTATGCTGTAGAAAATGGTGTTTTAAAATACACACATAAAGAGGGAGATATTAATCTATTGGCTATTCCAAAGGTTATGATAAATGATATCATAAGATATGTTCATGAAGAGATGGGACATGTAGGAAGAGAGAAAACAATTATATATATAAAGAAGCGTTATTTTTGGCCAAATATGATGAGCGATATAAAATTCTTTGTTAAAACTTGTAGGATGTGTCAATTAGCAAAACATAAACGATTTAACGAGAGGGGATTTGGAAAATCACTGTTACCTACTGGAATAGGAGATATTGTAATGGCAGACTTATATGGGCCCTTACCAGCTGGACAATACAGATTTAAGTATTTGTTAGTTATACAGGATTCATTTAGTAAATATATAAAATTGTTTAAATTAGTTACTGCTGACGGCGAATCAATCATTAAATGTGTTAGCGAATTCCATAAAGTTATAAAAATAGATAAATTATTGACTGATAATGGTAGACAGTTCATCTCATGTATGTGGAAAAGACAGATTGAAGAAATGGGTATAACATTATTGCATACCTCATTGTATAATCCAGGGCCAAATGGAACGGAACGTGTAAATAAAGAACTGGGAAGAATGTTTAGGATTTATACTCATGTAAAGCATTATTTGTGGACAAATTTTGTAAAAACGATAGAAGAAGTCTACAATGATACGGTGCATATGAGTACTAGGTATAGTCCAAATGAGATACTATTTGGAAAATCACCTACACTATCACTGGATGAAGTTTCAGGAGTAGAACATGTGAGTTCGAACCTAGAAAGTATTAGGGAACAAGTTAAGGAAAATCTAAAAATCAACGCTAACATCAGAAATAATAATTATAATCGTAAATGGAGAGTAATGACTTACAAGGTTGGAGATATGGTCAAGGTAAAAACTTTTCCTAGATCGAGTAAACTAAATAAGGAAACAGGAAAATTCAACTTATTATGGGAAGGACCATACTTTGTGGGATCTATACCATTTGCGAATGCGTATATCTTGGTTGATAAAAACGGAATGGTAAAAGGTACTTATAGTCCAATGCATTTGGGGAAATATTATTTGAATGAAGGTGAAAATCCACATTGACTTTAAAATGTTTAGATAGATAGGTGTAATTTTGACAATAAAATTAATGTATCGTTCCTTTTCACACAAATATTAGAAATTATAATATATTATTATGTAGGCCACCTAAGTTACACTTTTATATTTTTTGTAGATTGTTTTAGTTAGTTATTAAGGAAAGAAAAGAAACTAAAATAAAACTTTACTTGAGTATTGAATTATTAATAATTTTAATGAGTTTTGAATTAATTGTTTTAAATAAATTAATTAATTGGGTAAAATCTACTTTTAAATATTACTTCAATGGACATTTGCTTCGAAGTACATATCTGTTTTAAGTTTTATTTTAATTAAAAATATCTTTTTTTTTACTTTAATTACATAGATGTAATTAAATATATGTTTAATCTAAAGCATTGATTACTGTGTTACATTTATGAATAAATTATGCTCTTTTACCTATCTTTAGAGTTTATATCAAGTGCTTTTATTATTGTTCTGATTTGTATTAGTATTTAGAATATAAGATAGAATCAGGAAGATTTATAGATGACCGAATTTGTCTGTTTCTTATTTAGATTAATAACAAAAAGAGAAAAAAAAAAGAAATATAGAATGAGATTATGATTGTTTCTAATACTTAAGGTAATTGTTATTGTGAAAGTACTGCTGAATCGTATCTTTGAATAAAATGATAATGAGTAGCATATACACATAGACACATATTGACACGAATAAGGAAATATAAAGAATGAAAAAAAAAAAATTTATGAGATTAAGGAACGAAAAAAGGTGGTACTTTCATAACGATAAAATATGTTACTAAGGATAAATCGGTCTGCGAACTTTGTAAAAGAGGCTTTGGTCAAATCTGGTTGAAAGCCATTTTGGAAGGGCGGAGCGGGGGCCCTACCAGCATGTTTAAATAAAAATTGTATTTAATTATAAGAAAAAGAAAAAAAAAAAAATTAATGTAATTATACGACAAATTAAATGAAATAGTTGTATTTTTTTTTTTTGTTTGTTGTTTTTCATTCGTTTGCAGAAAAAGAAAAGAGAATAAAATAAAGGGATATGAGATAAATTAATTATCATAACTTAACTATAGAATAACATTTCATGGTACTACTGCGTGTGATATGATTTGGGTAGAGTAATTTATAATGTGAATATGTGTAGAGAAATACAACTTAAGTTCAGGGGCGGACCATGGTACATATTTTTTAATTTTTTTTTATTATTTAAATTATGTTGTTGCGTGATTAAATTTTATTAAATAAAGAAAAAAGGAATCAATTTGATGCTTGTATAAAGCATTAAATTGACCTTTTTGGGGGGGAGTGACATGGATAAGGTTTTGCAAGGTTTCATTAATAATTAAATAAATCTTTAACTATATATATATTATAAGTTAGATTATGGGAGCTCTATTTTAAATTTATAAACAATATGTTGATACTTATAAAAGGCGCGTGTTGAATATTGAACTCAGAATGATTAACACGTGTTATTAAAGAGACACGAGTTTAACGAGGTTAACCTTGTAGACACTTGCTTAGGAGACACGTGTGTTATTATTTTGAACAAAGAAAATCCTTGAACGATACACATGGACAAAGAATCAAGATATGAACTTTAATAATTGTTTATATAAAAAAAGGTTAAAACATAACTGAATGTTTGTGAGGAAGATGAGGTAAGTTGCATTTGGGTTTTGTTGAACTGATAATTTACTTGAGACAATAATAGGAAATTCTATAACTTACTTGGGATTTGCTTAGTCTGAAACTTTATAAAGATATATATTAACAATTGTAAACATTTCGAATAAGAAAATGTTTGTAAAATTGTATTGAATATTAAATTCCTCACTATTATAATAGTCAAGTTAGGTTTTATTGAAGTATTAAAACTGCTTGATACTTTGTAAAAGTTATTTATATATAAATAATTAAAATATTGTAAATAGAAATGATATTCTTACAATGAAATTGATGTTTCTTAAGGAAATTCGATTTACGAAAAACTGATAAAAGTTACCCAACGCTTCGATTTAGTTATTGACACGTGTCGTCTGTTTATAAGAATATCATGAAGTATCCATCGATTTTTAAACTGTAAGGATAAAAGGAGTGTTATATTTTGATTTTCTGAGAATATTTATGTACGAAATGAGGGAAGTTATAATGGCTTGTTTTATTGTAAGTTGCAATCAGAATGAATTTATTCGAGTAAGTAAATTCGCCGAATGTTAAATAGATAAGAAAATAGCATTTATTAACAATTCAGTTATTTATTTTGACAAAGTGAGGTAAATGGATAGATGTTTTAATTTAAATTACATAATTAAGATTGGGGTATGTATTTATGAAGTGTTTTAAGGAATTGTATTCAAGATCATAAACAACTTTTACTGTTTTATTGAGATTGAAGTTTCATTTTATCTATAGTTTTGGGATCTTAGTTGACTGATAAATACGAATTGTTTATATAAATAATAACTTAGTACTTATATGAAATGGTGGTAATAGTTGGTTGAAGCGTTATAACCCTGGATTTATTGGGTTCATGGAGATATACTTCAACATGGAGAATAGATACTAGTATCTACTTGGGTGAAGAAAGTAGGTAGGTACCAAATTGAATTTTAGACAAAGAAATGGGAGATTATAAATATGAGGTCACAACATCGACTCGGGATAGTGTTTTCTTGCAAGGAGATGAGAGAGGAATAAAATTAAATTCAGTGTTGTATTTTGATTTTTGGTGTACTCCTCTCCAAGTAGAAATTAAAATATGTTTTTTTTCTTCTTTTGTGATTATCTCTATTTTGAGATAATAAGAAATCATCCTAAATTAAAATCAATAAAATTCTAAAATTAAATTCAGTGTTCTCAGTGTCGAGAATTGCAGAATATATCAGCTTTAACCGAAGTTAAGATTCTTTTCTATTTTTTTAAATTTTATTTTATAGAATTTAACTGTTTTGAATATTTTATTTTAAAAATTTTCTTTTATCTTATTAAATGTCTCTTTTAAAGTAAAGTTTGATAATTTCTTGTGAGATTGACTTAGTTTGATATTTTATTTTCTACATTGTTAGATTTGTAGACTAGCATTGTTTGCAATTTTGTCTTGTGGAGGATTACTCAATTATGTGAACAGAGTCGAATTCAGAACATAAAATTATTTTATTTTCCCAAATTAATAAAATTTGGATAACTAATATTAATTGTAAATTTAATTTATAGACATTACTTGATAATAAGAGCAGGGACGGACTCAGAAACATTGAATAAATTTTTATTTTTGTGAAATTTTGAATACTAACTTGAGCATGAATTTTTAAACTCATATTTATTTTATGTAAATATCTCTTATTATATCATAAACTAACGTCCCACCATCCACACCCACAAGTCCCAGCGTGGAATACTGGGATACCCAGCGTGAAAAAATTAAAATTCGTGATTAAACTTCTTCCGGTTATCATGGCCGCAAGGCTAAGCGAATTCCGCAGAAAATATTATATTATTATATTTTATTTTGCATGAAAATATATATGTATTATATTCTCTTAATTTATCATATTGTATACTAATGAGGCTGACAATAGTGTATGAAAGGCTGTGTCAGATCGAAATTTGCGTGTGTAGGAGCAAATTTTCACTAACAAACCAATTTTTATTGTTATATTAACCAAAAATAGTCAGTGATTGAATTTTGTCAAACTTTGGTTCAGTAAAATATTTCATCTCGATGCGCCCCTGGCGCTGTATACAGATACTATTTTATGTATGAAACCATATGCCTTTTATAAATAAAACCGCATTCAAAACTAATCTGTAATATAATTACAGAAATAAACTTTCGATAACGTTGAATCATAAGTTTGATAAAATATTATTTCATTGACTATTTCTAACAAATAACATGGATTTCTGTGGTACATAAAAAAATTTGATATTTATTCTTGATTGTTATTGTGTGTTGTTTTCTTTGTGTATTTTCAGCAATAAGGTAAGGCTTTTATACTTGCTAACGCAGAGTATAAAAGGAAATAATTTATTAATTACTAACCTTTATGTACAACAGAAAATTAAATTTTGATTGTTATATAAATTATGCTTTTATGTTTCTGAATAGAAATTATTGTTTGTTTTCCACTGATAAAATTTTCTTTTATAAATCGTAAACACAACGTAGAAAAGGTCCTTAACGCATTTTTTATTAATTAACTAGAATATCATGTGCCAAAATCTTTGAAGAAACGAAAATTGTTGAATTTAGCGACCGACACTTTTGACGGGCATTACGTTAAACGTTCGAAAAATAATTTTAATTACGGTGAAGTGTGAACTGATTTGGGTAGACTAACGAGTATATATTATTATGTACGTATGACATCTTTATATACGACGAATATTATTACTCTTGGATTTTACAAGTAGGTAGGTGATATGAAAGTATTTTTGTATTATTAAATTTTAATCGGAATATTATAAAGACGTAATTGCGAAAAGAAATTTATAAATTTGCGTAGATTGGATAAACTCGATTCTTTTTAGTTTAATTACTTCCAACTCGGAGGATAAATACGTATTTATTCTCTCGTCGAAATAAATAAATATATTTTATTTATTTCCTGTCAATGTGGTCTCAACGGTTTTTTCTTTTTCTTCCTCTTGTGGGGAGGGACCACGACAGTATGTATGTATTAATGAAGAAGTCTAAAAACTGTTTGAAGAAATTAAGAATATTACTCAACAGACATTTCATCTGCACAACTAACAGACTGTGCAAACTCCCTTTAGTAGTAGGAAACAGGAATGGTTATGATACGATCTCTCAGACTTTTACCACATATATCCTTCTCAACGATCTCATTTCTACTGCATTCACACTGCTTTCATCCTTAAGTCATGATCACGTCTCAATTGCATGCATCAGAATATACTTAGACATTGCCTTTATATAATAGTTAGTTACAATCCATTGGATTGGTCTGCAACGAGTTTGGGTTCTCTTCTCCATTCCTCTATATTTTCAGCTAGTCTCTTTAGTTCTACGTATGTGCCACAGTTCATGTCCTTCTTCAGTTGGTCAATATAGGTGTCTCTTGATCGGCCTCTACAATTTCTGCCTTCGGTCTTGCCCTCCGCGATGGTGTTGAGCAAGCCTGGATGCCTGATGTTGTGGCCAATCCAGTTAGATCGTTGTTGACTGATTCGTTTAAGGATTTGCCTTCTTTCACCTACCCTAATTAAACTTTGTGTATACATTGCCTATATAGATTCAAAATTCATTCAAGATTTTAACAATACCCTCATCATCTGACGTTGACTATCACTTGAGAGTATATATTCCTGTCCAGGTAATAAAGCTACTCTTAACTTCTATACCAGTCCAGTCATGTCTATTATAAAGCCATGAAACATGTCTCTTATTAATATTTCATCGGCCTTTACTTTTGATTATAGGTTGCAGTAATCCATATTTTTCTTATAAAAATATCTACTTACACATATAATAATTATACTCGTAATATAATATCGTCCGCATCTTGATGTTTTACCAACGGTGATTCAGAATTCTGTTTGATATGTTTTGAAATAAAATTTTGATGGTTCACTTAAGGGTAAATATCTACTTATACAAATATTCCTAGATGATGAGTAATTATATATATGTAGGTAGTGTGTGAACAAACAAAATGGAGATTTACACGAGATGTAATATTATAATTAGCAAGTACATAATAACAATTCTTTGCAGGGAAAGGGTTTCAGTTTAGGATTCCCTTTGAGGATAAAAATAACTATATGTTAATTATGGAAGCTCACCGTGGTGTCCGGTGGATGTGTAGAAAGCTCCGTGGATTTTTAATGTGTGAAATTGTACGACTATATAATACCATATTTAATTTTTTGGTTCACAAAGAAAGATATAATTTAATATTTTATTTCAAATTCGAGAGCATGAGATATATCTATCTACCATATCTCTACAGCTGGATGTAGAGTATTTCCACATTTTCCATGCTGTTTTTATTTAAATGTTCTTTGTCCAATTTCTGTGAAGGGCAAGGATTATATTATTTATTTATTTATTCATTTATTCATTTATGCATTTATTCATTTATTCATTTATTCATTTATTCATTTATTCATTTATTCATTTATTCATTTATTCATTTATTCATTTATTCATTTATTCATTTATTCATTTATTCATTTATTCATTTATTCATTTATTCATTTATTCATTTATTCATTTATTCATTTATTCATTTATTCATTTATTCATTTATTCATTTATTCATTTATTCATTTATTCATTTATTCATTTATTCATTTATTCATTTATTCATTTATTCATTTATTCATTTATTCATTTATTCATTTATTCATTTATTCATTTATTCATTTATTCAATTATTCAATTATTCAATTATTCATTTATTCATTTATTCATTTATTCATTTATTCATTTATTCATTTATTCATTTATTCATTTATTCAATTATTCATTTATTTTTTTATTCATTTATTCATTTATTCATTTATTCATTTATTCATTTATTCATTTATTCATTTATTCATTTATTCATTTATTCATTTATTCATTTATTCATTTATTCATTTATTCATTTATTCATTTATTCATTTATTCATTTATTCATTTATTCATTTATTCATTTATTCATTTATTCATTTATTCATTTATTCATTTATTCATTTATTCATTTATTCATTTATTCATTTATTCATTTATTCATTTATTCATTTATTCATTTATTCATTTATTTATGATATATACGGCTTATATTATCATCTGTTGATCTTGTTTGGAACCGATCTATTCGTCTTTCTTTATCCTGAGTTCTCTTTTTCAGATTCTGGTTAGCAATCTATCGATTCCTTCAAATTATTATAAATAAAGCACTTTTATATTAAATACTTCCACAATGATTTTAATGATCGCGAGCCGACTTTCAAGAAAGGCATATGCTGGAGACGTTTTTTTAAATCACTCGAAATGGGCTTAGTAGTAATATTTATTCACTGATTTTTATCATCCCAACTACTATTTCCCATAACAAATTGTATTGGAATTTAATTACTTCACTTAACCCTCGCCTGATGATGAGAGCTGAAACTCTTGAAAGTCGGCTTGCAATCAGTAAAGTCGCTGTGGAAGTACTAAATAGAAGTGTTTTATTTTTCAATAAATTATTATTTTATGATTAATATTTTTTTCGGAATGAAGTACCTACTTAACAAAATTAGTTAATTTTACAGTTGATTGTATCTGATAAATAAGAACACCATTTTTTCAGAAACAAAATATTTCGATAAATGTCTCCCTCGAGGGTTCATTATAATTATTATAATTGTAGTGAAACTTTAAATATAACTGTAATATTTTGTTTTCTTCATTGATTGTACAATGTACCTAGATGAGCCATAGTATCCGACATTCAGCCTATCCGGCATAGTTTTACTATTAGGGTTAATCTTGACTAAATCTTAATACGATCTAAATCTTAGCGCGAAGTGACTATTAGTCAAAAATACGTGCATAACAATCTCGTGATAGTGGTAGCGCGGTATTTTTGACCATAGTCCCTTTGCGCGTCGTATGATTAAGATCAAGACTAGATTAAGATCGTATTTAGATTGTGTCAAGAGTAGCCCTGCGGTCGGATATCGGATAATCATTAGATTACAAAAAAAGTGAAATCAATGCAAATTAATCAAAATGTCTTGATAGAGAAAAATAAATCAAGAAAGATTGAGAAAAAAAAAATGGATATTGTACTCGTGTACTGGACTTTTGTGAAAAACGTTCTTATTAGGTACCTACATGTCTTTCATAAAAAAATATTACTAGAATCATTACAGCTAAGGGCCAACGCGATCCTCGAAAATAACAATGAACTGGGAAGCTTATACTGAAATGAAACATCAGTTAAACTAAAGTCAACATTATATGGGCGTTCTAAATATTTTTATTTGCTCACTAATCTTATAATATTTCATCCTATTTTATACAGGAATACTCATATTGAATTAACAATTAAACACGGTAGTGTCAAAATATTCGACTCACATATACCTGTTTATCTAGTTTACGGTATGTTAACACCAAATTGGTATACCTATCGAACGATTTCATATCGAAACTATTCAGACGACAGTCTCGATCGTTTGTTTGTATACACTGCTTCCGTTGTCGAACGTAATCGGTCGTAACTTGTGACTAGTCTAGTAAAGTAGCCGATCTGGTCAAAATCACCATCATCATCATCATCATCGCCCTCAACACTCCTCTCGGGAGCACAGGGCAGAAACCAGCCTTCTCCATTCAGAGCGTCTCTGTGCCAATTGCGTCACCTCTTTCCACGACATTCCTTGCGCTCTGGTCAAACTAATTCGATCAAAACTGACGAGATACAAAAAAATCAAATCGGACGGATGTTGGGACATATGTACTCGACCGATGTCGGATGTAGCAGTGTAAGCGCACTCGTTTTATTATGTGTTTTGCACGATCGTTCGAAAAGTTCCGAATCGGAATCGTTCGATGAGAGATTTGATGCAAGCCTATCGTTAGAATCTCATCGGATATTCGTTTATCTTAAGTTGAAAATCTCATTGTGTATCGGTAATTCAGTATCCGATTAGATAATATCCATTTCATTACGATTGAATATTAAATACCGAGTACCAAATATCGGGTAGTGATCAGCTGTAAATTTGACAACTCTAGAGTAATTAATTATCCAGAAATGTAAGATCATTTCGGAGGATTTGTTTTTGTTTAATTCTATGTATGTAGGTATAAAAACAAATCCCTTTTCTCGCTTCCTTTATATAAAGTACCTACTTGTAATATTATTGGTTGGTACTCACTACTGTTATTGTTTCCGCTCACCAGGGGGCGCTGTTATAGTTGTTTAATTATTATGGAACCTATTTGATACTTATTTCTAGAAGTTAGACATGAAAGTTTGCATAATACATACATAGGTACTTGGTAATATAAGAGCTTTACTCAATATGTTTCATGAATAAATAAATTTTGTTCCGGAAAAGATTTTATAGATTTAAATGTGGTTTTAATATCTTCCACAAATTTTCATGAATAAGACATTTATAAACCTCAGTGTGAGGTATTATCCTGAATATCTTGTATGAGTTCGTCGGTAGCCTCGAGGTAGAGTCTTGGTCTTGTGAACAGAGGGTCCGTGGACCGATCCAAGATGTCGGCAAACTACCCTTTCACGACACAAGCTTTTAGCTTACTGTGAAAGGTGTTTAAGGTTGTCAATGTGGATTGAAGGCTTTCATGGCAATCTTCACTATCTGGTTGTTGTTTTTCGGGTTTGCCATGACTAGTTTTATGATGGGGCCAGCAAGTGCACCGAAACGTTGAAAAAGTAAAACTAGACATGGCAAACCCGAAAAACAACAACCAGATTGTACAAGATTTTATTTGGGTTTTGTTCTAAACTCTTTTTTAAAAAAAAAAATCAAGATCTTTTCATCTTTCAATCTGTTCATCGAAAGTGAACACGTCTGTTCACACTTGACAACTTTCTGTTTGTTTGGTTACTCTACTTGTTGTAGATGTCGTGATGGTGCAGATATTCATTTAGAATAGTTGTCCAGCATATAACTTCTTAATTTGGCAGAATAATATCTTCTAGACAAAAATGGTTTCTCAATTTCGCTGTAAAGTTTTTTTCTTAAGCCCTGGATGCGAAAATTCCGAACGATACTTCGTGAATCAGCTAGAAATTGAATACAGAACCTCGATAATGCAAACCGAATGTGATAGCCGTTGCATCACGTGGCCAGCGTAAATATAAGGTTTGAAAGATTTTTAGAATTTGAACACTGTCATACTGTCACAGGCAACTGTCATACTGTCACAGGCAATTGACTTTGCAACTTTTGAATCGAAAAGCCAAATGCATTCAGCAAAATAAAAATACAAGGCTATCGACCATACATCAAAATTTGATTAATATGATCAACACAAATCAATTATTCGTACTACTCAAATAATAATTTGTCTAGATAAATAATTATTTCAAGTTATTTGAAGTGAATCTATCTTGAGTGCGAGGAATGTTTTGAATGTAGCTACTGTATCTGTTACTTACTAATCAGTTTTGAAACTTTGTTGAAGACTTAATTGTCCTTGAAACGGTCATCCAACAGATGTCTGTTAAATGGTGCCAAGTGAAGTCATCTATCATCATCAAATAATTCGTGCAACATGCCATTTTAATGGCAACTCCATTATACAGTACAATACAATATAATATTATATATTAACTTTGGTACATAAAGTTGAAAGCATTTATCAGAGACAGAGCTTAATCTTGATGGGACCCAAACAAAAATAACAAAATATCAGAATTTATAAAAAGTGTAGGATTGTTACCTTTTCTTGTTTTGAAGAGGAAATACTTTGAAAGTTCACTTTCGTTCTTCTTCAACCCCGTCCAAGTTTCGCTTGCAAACATAAGTGTTAAAACAAGAATGGTACTGTGTACCAGCGTTTTTGTAATGTTTGACATATTGCAATTGCTGACAGTGGGTCGAAATGCATCACAATGATTTTTTTCTTCTTCTTCGCCCACGCCTTTATCCCATTTACATGGGGTCAGCTCTCCTAGTCCTCATCTTCCAAGTTTTTCTAATATCCAACAACTCCTTTTAATCTCTCACAAGCAATGGTGGAAGCCAAGGCAGATGACTTCATCTTTTCCACAACTGCTAATATTTTCCGCCACTGTTGTCTGTTAGACTATTATATGTAACATGCAATACATTCAACATATTATTATTGTGTGGCGATCATTCAGCTGATACATATAGTTATACCTAATGTATTCTATGTAGTGTGACAGATTAATTCACATTAAAATTGTTAAGAATATGAATTTTTGAATGTTTGCAACATTGCGGAAAGGAAGTGTGGAGAATATAATTTTGTTCACCCACAAGTCGCCTATGAAATTTGCAACAATGTCATTCTTCAGCGGAGTTATAAAAAGTACCGCACGTCGTTTGAAATTTCTCTTACGATGCGACAACTCGACATGTAAAAATCAAATTAGTTTTGTGTAATATATAAAAAAAAGTTTATTTTAATTCATAATGGATGATAAAGATATTCATTCGATTTTTATATATAATGTTATAACAGTGAATTAGTGATTAATCCGCCATTAAGGTAGGTAAAACGTTGTCGAATTATTTAATTAGTCAATTGTATAATTGAATGATGAATGGAATATTCTTTTAATTCTGAATTTCTATTTTAATCAGATGCGGTCCTAGCTACGAGTTCCTAGTCACGAGTTCCTAGTTACGAGTTCCTAGTTACGAGTCCCTAGTTCCGAGTTCTTATTTCATAGTTTCTGGTTTCCACTTAGAATAGAATTCTAAGTCGGATACAAGACATGGACTCGTGATAAATTGTGGAATCACATTAATTACATATGTATTGAACTGCATGAAACTATACTATGTTAGAAGAAATGTTGAGATCGATACTGTTTATTCTATGTGGATGAAGAAGTCTTGAGTTGTGTCTGGGAGGAGTAAGAGAGACTACAATTAAAGATAAATATGGGATGGATGTCTGGAAGGGGTCCCCACAGAAGGAATTTGATCAGGTCGTAATGTAGATTTTAAAGTTTTTAATTATGTTGTATTCATACAATGTTCCAATGTAGTTGGGTAATTTTAATCTATTCATACAATTTTTTTGTATATGATGCACAACCGATTTGTCTCTTAATTATATATATTTTATATTTAATTATTAATAAATTGTATTAGAAATATTCACAATATGAAAGTCCAGAATAGTCCATATAGAGTGTTTCGTAGAATATAATTTTTGCATTTTTTATGAAGGAATTTCAACCCATGCTCTGGGATAAATATGAAAATTAAGATTCTGTATGGAAGATTCTTACTAATTTTTTAATTCTTTTCTCATGCTCTACCGAATAACGCCACATTAATTGGCGCCCAACGTGGGGCGAACTGGGTTAACTTGATAAAAATAGACAAACAGTAAAACAGCATTTAGTTGCAAGCTTCTACTGCATACATACATACATACATAATATGTTGAACGAACTAAAATGAGTACCTTCTACGTCATAAAGTGATGCTTAATATCGTGTGATTACTAAGTATATATGTTTATTACCTACATATATGGGATTAGATTAGAGCAGGGGTCTTCAAACTTTGAAGTCTTAGGGCCATGAAGATTACTTCAGTATGTTTCAAGGACCAAAACAGTTTTCATTTTTCTGCCCATAACTAGACTAGTTGCAGAGTGCGCGACCAAAGCTAACATACATTTGTTTTTTTTGCATTTCAATTACTTTTGTGTACTACGACACTTACGTAACGACATTTAGAGTAATTATCATTCTGTGTTTTCTTCTTCAACTAATCACAGAAAAAAGACATTGGCTATTGGATTAATGACACTAGTCTTAACATGTCGCGGGCCGGATTATGGCACTGGCGGGCCGTAGTTTAAAAGCCCCTGGATTAGATGAAGAATGTATCTTAAGTTTATGTTCAGCGTTGTTATTTGTGTTTTATTATTGCATATTGTGGGTTAAATAAGAATCCTTGGACTCCTGAAATATCCGAGAAATAAAGCTATATTGTGGGTAATCTCTGGAGTCCCCGGTAAATAATAGGTCATCTATTTTTTTCTGTAAGTTTTCAGTGTCCTGTAAAAGCAGTTGTTTGTAAAACCTCACATGTAAGACAAAAAAAAATAATCAATGAAGAGACATGCCACCTATCCTGAAAGTATTATTTTATTATTGGAACGGAAAGGACAATATTATTATAATTATTAAAAAATATTACCCTGCACTGGGACCACAACAGCTTTTGGCCAAGGCGATCTCAGCAGGAAAAATGGAAAAAAGGAAAAGCCAATTTAAAAAAACAAAACAGCGAGACAGAAAAAAAACACAAAATAGATTTTATTAAAAACGAAACAACAGAATCAAAGGAGAGTCTGTTTCCTGGGGCCGTAGAAAAACCGTACATACTTAGCGATCGATTACTGGCGAACTTTTCGACAATCTACCTACATGTACCTACCCTATAATTATGAAAATTCGTTTGTAGCCGATCGCCAAGTGTGTGTTTGTCTAGGGGGCCTGGCAATAAAGTCATCGTATGTTATATTGAAAATATGTAAGTTTAATACTTGTAGTTACCCATTAGCAGTTGCAGTATTAGTAGATGTTATGGGACAGAGTTTATCAATCAATGTCATCAGTTTATCAATGTTTATTTATTTATTTGATTGAAATCATCATTATACCTACAATCAAGTTCACAAAACTTTGTTCACAGCAAAGATAATACTCTGAGGCAAGATTATCACTATACCTATAGTGATTTATTTCAAGAAGGACGAAAGTGGAATAAATGCAGTGGAGATGCGATCGTTAAGAAGAATGGTTGGTAAAACGCTGCGTGATAGAGTGAAGAATGAGGATATTAGAAGAATGAGCGGATGCAAGAAGAGTGTTGTGGACAGAATGCGCGTGAATAAACTACGGTGGTTTGGACACGTTGAACGAATGAACGAAGTAAGAATGACAAAGAGGATATACTTGTCTGAAAGAAAAGGTGTGAGGAAGCGCGGACGTCCGAGAACCACGTGGCTTGATCACGTGGATCAAATTCTCAAGGACGGCCGCGTGTTGAGTAAGAGGAATCGACGTGCGTGTATGAGAAACTGTATGAATGTGGAGGAAGCGAAGGAAGTGTGTAAAGATAGATCTGTGTGGCGTTCCGTTCTCTCTGCCTACCCCACTTGGGATACGGCGTGAGGGTATAGTATAGTAGTATAGTTTATTTCAGATAATAATGATCAAACTTTGGTAGCTTTCTATAGATATCATCATTTTCATCTCACCCGTCAACACATCTCCCTGGAACACAGGACAGAAACCAGCCTCCTCCATACAAAGCCTTTGCGTCAATGAAGTCACCTCATTCCACGCCATTCCTAGCGCACTTATATCTTGTCATAATGATAATGATGTATTGTGAAAGAGGCGTCGGAACCCATGTGGACGAAAGAATCTGTGCCTTATAAAAAAACAGGTATTTTATCTGATATATTAAACATTTACATATCAAAGTCAAAACGGTCTGTTCCATGAACGGTTTAGTGGTAAAAATTGTTGATGAATCTATTCAAAATAGATAATATTATATTCCAATAAATATTGTTAAATGTTCCATAAGTATGAACTGAGATGGTCCGATGAATATTAAATCAACAACAAAACATCATTTCTACTTGCTTGATACATTAAAAAATCAGATACTTACCTTAGAACGATACATTCATACTAAACAACAATGTATACAATTTCTCATAACTTGAATCATGTAAAGATTTTACATTAATAAATTATGTAGTATTTTTTTAGTCTGTCATGATGCTTGTAATTGGAATAGTCTATGTTCCAGAATAAGGTTGCTCCCCAATCTTCACGCTTTCAAGCGAGCTGTCAAGAATCAATTTCTTACTAAAAGTTTGACATCTGTTTTCTAATATTTTTTTCCTACCTATTCTTCACTCTTGTACTTTTTCTCTTCATCAATTTTTTTTTTGTGAATGTTTATGACGTTGGGCTAGTTGGAAGAAATCGCGCCTCCGCGATAAACTCGCCCTTTGTATATTGATTGTTTAATTGTATTAATTTTTAAAATTGCTTGATATCAATGGAGAGAAGAGAATAATTAAAAAAAAAACATACCTATAGGTAATTAAGGTGACCTTAAAATGGCTAACGACAAGGCGAAAAGACTATTATTTTATATCCCATAGGTATTTCTGCCACAACACAGCCCTATGGCTAGTGTGGTAGACATTTTTTATGATTTTATTAAGTATGTACTTATTTGAATTAAGATTATTATTATTGCAGTCCGGCAGGATTACTCATGAAACGACCGTAACGATGTAAATACAATCTTAATATAAGTCTTGATTTTAAACTCTACGCTGCGCGAAATAACTTAAATCGAAAATACGTGCATACCAATCTCGCGGTAGCTGAGGATAGCCGTTTTCAACTCTGACTTTTTTTTTACGCGGCGGCAGAATTGCCATCAACACTTCTCAGCATTATGCAACCAGATAAGTCTCCATATGATCAGTCATGGTCACACAAAAACTTAACAGCCTAATGCCGGGAAAAATTCACCTATCCAGATATACAGGATATCAAAGGATTAGGCTCAAAACGCGGGTTCAAAATACCAGCATTGTGCCTGAAATATCTGTGTTCAAAAACTTTTTTACAATAATACAAGTGTTTATTATAATAGATTTTTGAATTTTAATATACAAATTAACCGGTAAATCTAATTTTTGTAAATTATTTATTAAAGATTTCGGAGTTACCCCTGTAGCTGACATGACTAAAGGTATTATATAAACGGATCTAGAATGCCAAATATTTTTTATTTCTCCTGCTAGTTCTGTATATTTACGTACATATTTTTTCTGCGACGGTTGTTCGTATATCATGTGTATTTGGGACAGCGATATCTATTAGGTACGTTATTTTATTAGGTTTATCATGTAATACTAAATCGGGTCTATTATGATATTGTATTTGTCTATCTGTTATTATTTATCATAATAGAGCATGTAATTTTGATTTTCTAAAACCGGTTCCGGGTTGTATTTATAATAAGGTATTACTATTTGTGAGTTTAAAAGATTATGTTTAATTGCTAAATTTTGATGTATTATTTTTGCGACATGATTATGTCTATTGGTATACTCAGTTTGAGCGAGAGTGGAACAACCCGAAACTATGTGTTGAATTGTTTCCGGTTTGGCCAGGATTATATTATATGGATCAGCCAACAACAACCACATACTGGCAAGGTCTGAATTCCAGATCTAAAAAATAAGTATCAGGGTGAAGCCAGGTATATAGCTAGTGTCTTATAATAATCATAGGTAGCAACTACACGTTTTAACGTTTATGAAAAATATATATTTGATACTTTATATATGTCTGTATATAATACATTTATTTCTTTTGGTGGTACACCTGAGACTATCCCGAAATCCATCTCTTTGTACCCCAATATCACAATAAATATAATATGTTACTTTTTTACATTACTTATTCGCCCACACACACATCACACATAAATACATTTACCTATTCCATGAATTTCTTGAAACTCATTCAAGTGACAAATCCTCCCATGAAATTATTGTCACCTGTTATTTTTCTATCTATATTTTTAAATCCAAAATGTAGTACGAGTATTGTATCTCGTAAAAGATTTTCATAATTGGAGTAAGGGGGCTTACCGTAGAAAATAACCTGGATAAATAGACCGGGATTATTACATATATATCTATATAAAAATAAATATCTACACTCCAGACCCCCTAGACAAACACGCACTTGGCGATCGACTACAAACGAATTTTCGTCAATAATTGCAACAATAATGCATAATTATACCGATATGTACCGACATGTAGGTAGATTGTCGAAAAGTTCGCCAGTAGACGTTCACTAAGTACCTGCGGTTTGTCTACGGCCCCAGGTGATATATGTACACTATAAAGTAACAATCCATTGGATTGGTCTGCAACCAGTTTGAATTTTCTTCTCCATTCCTCCCTATTTTCAGCTAGTCTCTTTAGTTCTACATATGTGCCACAGTTCATGTACTTCTTCAGTTGGTCCAGTCCAGTTTCTTGGTCGGTCTCTACCATTTCTGCCTTCGGTCCCACCTTCCGCGATGGTGATAAGCAGTTCTGTGTGCCTGATGTTATGGCCAATCCAGTTAGCTCTTTGTTGGCTGTTACTATATAAATTTTTCCAAAATAATCGACACTAAAATACGTTCATGATATGTGAATAAATCCCAATCAATATTCAGAGGTTGAGTTTATCATTAAAGCTTGATCTCTTCCAACTAACCCAAGCTCTCTTGAAGTTTCTATAAGATTCCAAACATGTGCTCCAGCAAAACTTTTCACGCCAAGTAGTCTTTTTACAAATGCACAAATAAAGCTTAGATTTTGTTATAGTTTTCATTTTAACATTAGAATTGAATCAAACATATTTTTAAGTTAGGTCTTACAGTGTAGCGAAAGTTGTATCTTATTTATTTAATTATTTCAATTTTACAGGATACATACAGTTGATACAAAAAATACAATGGTCTATAACATATTTAGCAATAAGCAAACCAGTGAAGATCCCTATATTACCCTTATGTGCTCTACAAAACATACACAACTAAACACAACAGATAAAATCAACAAACAACAATTACAATAGAATAGAGTAAATTATGTTAACAAAATTAATAGAATAATGCTCACAAAGCAATAATCGCAGGATTAAACAATAAAACAATAAGCAATAAAAACAATACAATGAGTCATGAAAAATAAAATTAAAAACATAAAAATATCATATAAAATCTCTCAAAATTTAATTGAGCCTTTGCGATAAACTAGCCCTCTGTATATTGATTGTATTTAATTTGAATGTATACCTTTTATGTAATTGTTTTTTATCAATGTACAGTAAAGAATGAATAAATAAATAAATAAATTCAAAATTTAACATCATTTAAAATTCAATAGTAAAATTTGTCATAAGCAAATAGGAATAATATTATCCAACACATGCAAGAAATTAGTTGCCACCTATAAAACAAAACATGCAATACCATATAGAACAAATACTAAACATAAAAAGAATTGATTTAAATAATACACGACATTAAGGGCAATCGAAACACAACGAACAAAATAGCAATCAGAAAAATTCTTATGAAATGATATAGATTTAGACTATACCTACAGTTACAAGGGAGAACAATATCGTAATCGTAAGCACATCACAGCATATAACTATATAAACAGCATAATATAAACTATTATACCTAAGCCTAAGTATGATAGAAAAGCAGGAATTTCAATCTATAGACTTCCGACTGCATCATAACCTATATCGCTCACTTGAATGAATAACGTTATAAAACGAAAAATGCAGAAATTCCGTATTTTTCAATATCTATGTTGTTTCCAATCCTCATTATTATATCTTTATTGGTGAAAGAGAGATAGCACATATACCTACTGTTATTACGTCTTCATAATTATGCAATTGTATTATATCATGTTGAGTTGTGTTTTTGCGTTGACGTTGTGTTGTGATTGCACAGCACATGCACAGAGATGAGTGTTGTCTTCGCATGGATATTGTATTATGTTTAGCATAATTATAATTGTGCAAATGGTAAAATACTCAATCTATTTATATTTTGCATTCGAATAATATTATTTTCAGAAATGTTTATATTTAAAACAAACCATTTTGAACAATAACCAAAATAATATTTGTGGACAACGACATATTATCTAGAAAATGACACTGAAATTCTTTTTACTTTAACAATAACATAACTTTACTACCTAGGTTGTTTCAGATGGGATTTTGTAAATATGAAACCTTTTAAAATAACAAGGAAACATTTTGAATATAAAGGAGACATCTCAATACTTATCTTGTAAAAGTTATATATCGATATATTAATGCAAAATATATAATACTTAATGTTTATTTGAAAACTTTCAACGCGTTTTTTTTAGATATGTCACTGTTGTTGCAACCGAGCGATATGTAGTTGGAAATAATGTGCATACTATTGGCAGCATGATATTTAAGGGCCAATTCTGAATCTTAATGAACTAACTAACTAAAAAGTTGATTAATATTAGTTATTATGTAATATTCAGCATTAGTTATGAACTATAAACAACTATAAACTCGAGAACCACCAAATGCAAACGGTAAAATCTATGGGACAAATTAATATTAGTCAGTGATGCCGCAATACAAAATGTTTTTCACGTTCCGATTTACACTTCTGGCAACAATTTAATAGTTGTCGCGCGTAAAAATTGTGAAATGTCAGATTTGCCGATATATTTTGGCGTTCGTATTTGCGTCGGTGGTGGTATAATTTTACAATTTATAGATGCCAAGAGTTGCGAGGACCCTAAAATTATCGATTTTTTACTTTTAATTGAAAAAACAACTTTAAACTTCCAAAATATAGCAATATTCTGCGGCAAAATGACAGCAACTAATAATATTCGCACATTAAAAGTCGCGAATAAAATTCTGCCAAATCCAACTTATTTTAGTCGTCGGCTGTCAACTAAAATTTCATTCTGAATACGAAATCCATAGATTCTCGAAATTCATAGTTGTACTAAGGTGTCAAAATGAACTAATGAACTAAATTAGTACGGAAAACTGTGAATACGAATTAGAACTAATTATCATGACTCAACTATCTCCTCAAACTTAGTTGACTTAGTTAGTGCAACTAAACTATTTTATGATTCAGAATTGCCAATAATACAATTTAATATATGCTCTTCTCTGAGATAAGGTGTAGGTAAGGCTATAATATATTGTTATTGGAATATCTTACGTGTCTAATATTAGTCTGATGCATTCCTCATGTGCATTATTGTGGCTGATAAGTTTGCATATTGGTGCATAATTATGTTTAGTTATTGAATTGGGACAAAAATATGTAAACATTTAGATGGTTATTACCATTGATTTTTATTTATTTATTTTAAAGCGCACAACAGGTAACGTAAATCGTTTTTCTATAACTTGTGTCAGGGAAAATAAAGTCTGAATTCAATTAAAAGGATGACATCTTGAAAATTAACAATTTATTTAAACGTTTTTATTTATTTACAATTATTATTTATTTAAAATACATTTTACAACAACTATTATTTATATATACGTCACATGTACGTCACATATTATTACAGTTCACACAGATTTCTTATACACACATTATATAACATCTTTCTTCCAGCCTATCTAGATCTTTCTTTTTCATCAAAACCAAAACAACAACCTGTCATTATTTTCCAAACATTCCATGACCAAAAGTAATATAAAAATTCAAATTCATTAAACTTCCAAACTTAAGTACCCTCCTAATGGTTTAGTGTTGCGGGTCCCAGATGTTGGAACAAGCTGCCTCTGTGTCTGCGAGAGGAGGTGAATGGAGAGAGTTTTAAAAGAGGACTGAAGACACACCATTTTGCTGGAAGTTTCGGGTGATGGATACGATAAACGGCGCCCTTGAGGTCATGTTATGAGTAAACGGCGCTTTACAAATTGTCCATATATATATATATATTACGTAACATGGTACACATTATCAGTTGAATCAGCAAAACTCACACAAATAATCAAATATTTCGTTTACACAACCTTTTGATTTTAATGAAGGTCCAAACAATATATAGTAGTTTTCAAACGAGACGACTATTATATATATCATCTATTGTTGAAGGATTAACTATGTTATAGTTTCGAGATAATTTGAATGTTTTTAAACGAGTATTCCACAATGCACTTCTGTTACTTGATTATATACCTACATATATCGCGATCGATTTCAGCAAACCATTGCCATTGACGAGCGAAAGTATTATTATTAAGTATTACCATTGCTACTAGTATTAACTATTTCGTTATCTCCGTCTATCGACTTAGGTTGAAAACTTTAGCACAGTATTCTTTCCTCTTGACGGCGTAGGATAAAAGTTTTCTTCTACTATACCTAAGCCATGGAGCATCCTGCAAAGAATTGGTCTCTCACTCTTGTCCGTGAGTTTTCGAGTGTCCTGTAAAAGGCAGGTGTTTGAAAAATTAAAGACATTTTACATCTCAAATTCAGCGATGAGATTTGCCACCCATCCTGAATGTCTTATTATTTTGTTTGCACAGATAAGACGGTTTGCATGATTATTACAAGCAGCTGGTCTGCTGGCTACCACACTTATGGGATACGCCGTGATGGTGTAGAAGTAATATTAGTCTTCTACTATATCATCATCATATATTTTACTGTCGAGAGAGACGTCTTTCGTCTTGTAAGAGATTGACAATGTCCTTACAAAACGAAAGACGTCCTTGTCGACAGAAAAAAAATTAAGAGAATAAAATATTTGTGTTATTTATTTCGTTATGGAATTCTACTGCCTAAACACCAACACAGTGAATATAACAGTAGCTGTAGTCAAAACACATTTTACACACGAAAATTGATACTTTCACGCAAAGTCGTCTATAGTCGAATGACTACATAACGCTAAAATGTGTTTTGACTAATGCTACTGGTATTGTCCTCCTATTGAAGTCCAAATTTTACCATCCACCTTTTATTATGACATTCAGATTTATTGTACATTCAGTAGGACCATCGCAATTGTATCAAATAATAATATATACATACATACTCGTACATAGCATATGATTATTACTGTATTATACATAGACAGGACATACTGCAAAGCGTGCAATGTATGTAATTGATTAACACCACACACTTGATGCAACAATAACACCAACCAGTGTAACGTACCTATCTATTATAATCTATTGGAGTGTGGTGGGAAAATAATGTATATCATCATACATGTATCTATTACATAAACTATATAATAATGAGCAGAGTTCTACAACATAATGTATTGGAAAACAGAAGCCCAGTGGAAGCCCTGCCTCCGGGTCATGACTTACCATAGCCAATGTAGAAAACCCTCAACAGAAGTAGGACGCACTAGAAAGAACCTTCAAAGATGGGGTTTGGCTGAGAGCACGGTGTGTGACTGTGAAGAGGAACAAAACACTGGGCACCTCCTGACATGTCCAATGGATCCCAGACAGTGTCACTGGGAGGAATTCGTGGAGCGAACTCACCTGGGGGGAGCTACAAGAGAAGTCGTGGCTTTCTGGGAGGGAATGGGAATATAGATTTTATTCTTCAGAGCTCGTCCTAGGCTCTAAAGAGAAGAATTGTGTATTTTAGCTACAAAAATTGACACTTCTCGCAACGTCACCTATAAGTATTCGAACGATAACGAAACGAAAACTTAACGCTAAAATGTGTTTTGACTTCGGGCCTTGGAGTGGAGAGTGGTATTTTTTTGAACTACGATTTTCAATAAAGATTTTCAAAAAACTTCAAATTCTACTAACTTAAAGTTAAAGTAATATATTACCATAAGCAGCCAACCAAAAAACATCTTGGATTAAATTATAAACTTTATATCCATATATAGTTGCGTTGAAAAGGATACATGAGTATCTACCATAACGTGTAAACATGTAGCATCGCACAGAGTTTGTCTGAGAAGTTGAGAGCAACTTGTCAACAATGCATTTAATACAACACTTTCTCGCTGGAAGTTAAGTTTGCAGAAGCACTTTCGTATCACGTACAAGTGTATTCAAGTGTAAAACATTGTGCTGAACAATGTTATACATAGTAAATAATAGTTTCACATAATATTAATAATATATCATTAGAAGAGCTGGGAACCGTTAATAAACAAAATAATTTGTTAATTGTTAATTCGCTAACGAAATAGTTGACTAAATTAATTTATGCAAAAGAAAAACATAAATGGTTGAAGTGTATCTATTTAAAAAATATAGTGATCTAGTTTTGATCTACAAAGTTATTTTCAAACACATTCACTGCATTACTTGTCATTCTTTATGTATGTATGTTACAGATAATGGTCACAGTTCATCTCAGCAGCTGAAAAAAATAAAATAGCCCTTTCCATAAAAAAATTAAGGAGTTAATTTAACTGAACTAAAATTACACTTATAAAAATTGAGATTAATTTATAAGCCGTGGAGCTACTGCTAAAGAATTGTTCTCTCAATCTTTTCTGTAAGTTTTCAAGTGTCCTGTAAACGCCAGGTGTTCGATCTTGAATTCATCGATGTCCCTCCACCCTGATTGTCTTCATTTTTTGTTGGCACAAAGAGGAAGCTTGCATGCATATTACGTGCGACTGGTCTGAATACTGTTTTTTTCTGGAAACGTTTTTATTACTGAAGGCATTGAAGGAGTTTAGTCATAAATTTCCGCAAGTGGGGTTTAGGCCGGCCAGTCCTTCAGGTTACCCACCATGGCACCTCACATGTGAAAAAAATTGATAGAGTAAAAATTAAATCGGATAAATGGAAGTCCCCAGACTTCTGAACTATCCGGGTGGTCGGTGGGTTTCCTTCAATGCTGGCTGCCCCCCCTTGAGGGTTATGTTGTGATTAATTACTTAAAAGTGAATCAAAACGTTAGTAGAAATTACATCCAACTATGCTCATAAAGAATCATGTGTTAGGTACTTATGTAGGTATTATTAAAATCACAATAATTTCTCGTGGGAGTGGTATAAACCTCAACATGTTTAATGTATTAAACTTTTGATTAATAAGGTCATTTTCAAATTATTCATTTTCAACGCGATCATTCAACTGGTGACGGGTGAGATTTTGCAGAAATTGATTAAAGTAATCAAAATGTGCAACGTGTTTACATTGCATAACATTTGATTTACTTTTTTCATACATTATTTTTCTTGTGATAAAAGTCAACGTCACTTTAATGTATATAATGCTATATAAAAATACATTATTGAAAATTGCTGTTTATCAAGTTAGATAAAACTTTTTACAAATAGCATAATCTACCTTACTACATAATATTATACCTTAATGGCACATCCTACAAGTGGGATAACCAGCAGACCAGCTGCATGAATAAAAATACTAACTGTCCTCTCTGTGCCAACGAAAATAAAGACGTACAGGATGGGTGGCAAACTTCATTGCTGAATTCAAGATGTATAACGTCTTTATTTTTTCGAACACCTGCCTTTTACAGGGCATTTGAAAACTTACTGAAAAGAGTGTGGGACCAATTCTTTGCCGGTAGCTCCTCGGAAATCTGCATAATATATAAAAATACATACATATTACGCCGCTTCTCTTGTGGGGTGTGCAGAGAGGTTCGAGCGCCACTTCCTTCTATCTTTGCATACATCTTTCACTTCGGTCACTGTCTATAGGTGTATTGTCGTGTAAGCATTCATAAAACAAGATTTATATCTTAGTTTGGGATTTATACGATTGTCCGACGTTGTGTTGTACCGATGTTGTATTTAGTGATTATGTTAGATATAAAACGTTTGTGTTGTACCGATGTTGTATTTAGTGATTATGTTAGATATTGACACGCAGAGGACAGCTTGTATGTTTATTACATGCAGCTGGTCTGCTGGCTGCCCCACTTGTGGGATATGCCGTGATGGTATAGTAGTAGTAGCAGTTAGATTTAAAAAAAAAACATGTTCATTGGTATGAAAACAAATAACATTATTGTAAGAATGCTCGATAAAATATTTATTCACTGAAAGTGAAAACAATCGGTAAATAGATTAGTTTTGAATTGAATTTAAATATGAAATAGGGAAACAAGAGAGATAATGTATTCCAGAATTTATTTGTACGTAGGCATGTTGACATCGGATCTCTTACAAGACAGACATCAGTTCATTGAAATTCAAATGGAAAATAATATGTCAAAATGTAACATGATAAATATTTCAGAATCTATCATCTTTCTTGAATCAACAGACAGACAAACAAACAAACAAATAATGTAAGAACATTCTTGAAAAAGTAATAATATTAGTATTATTGAATATATACGATAGAAAGCATTCTTTAGTTTTTGCCATTTATTAATTTATTTATTCTATACATACCTTCTTATTCTGCAATAAATTTGGATTCTTCTTCGCAAATAAGCCTCCCTTATGATTTTCTACTCCCTTCTATCGTGTGCCTGCTGCATCTATTTCTTTCTTTCAATTTTACTTAAATCATCTCACCAATCTCACATCTTATATATATACGTGTAAGCTGCAGCAATGTCTCTAATACAAGACATCAAATTGTACTTCACATAAAATTACCGACCGTTCTTGGTGGAAGTTCATTATAATAAGGGATTGAAATGAAGCAAGCATGAAGTAAAATCACTTGTGATTTAATTTATTTGGAAACCGGTTTTTGAAAGTTTCCCTATGAAAACAGTGTGAGCTTTCGATAATAGCTGGCTCACAAATGGAATTATTTGTTTCATTTGAACTTATTATTGTGTTATAATTATAATATTAAATTAAGGGGTCACTCTCGATATAACCTTGGGGTAGAATCTTAATAATTAATAGTAGATATCTCATCGTCAAATTATAAACTTGTTCATCAGCTTTACTACTCATGAATTATGCAACAGAATGTTTAAATAACATAATTTCAACAAGAACTCCTATTTATCCGTTTGGGTGATAATTTTTTTATTATTTCGACTCTCTCCAGTCCATCAATACCACTAAGACAGAATCATTATAGAACAGAAACAAATTTTCTCCATCCTTTTACATTTCCAACGTCCTCCACGTCCATCCGTCCCTTCACGTCATCTCCTGCAAGGGGAGTGGCCAGCGGACCAACTGCCTGTAATAAACATGCAAGTTGTCCTTTTCATACCAACAAACGTTAAGACATTCTGGATTGGTGATATTCCTTATAGCTGTAGTGAAGATGTAAAATCTCTTCTATAATGATATTATTTAAATACTTACTTTAATAAAACTTGCAGGAAAATATGAGATAAATCCAAACTTAACTAATAAAAAAAATACAACCTCAATCTTTTCAAGATAAATAAAAAAAACACAGTATGTAGTTAACTTCTGAATGACTTTTAGTAACTTCGCTTAGGTTCTAGTATTCAAAGACTCTCGACTTCATTATCAGGCGATTAGTAAAAAGGAAGTCTGACTTTTTACTAATCGCCTGATGATGGAGTCGAGAGTCTCCGAATACTAATACGCGAAGTTAATTAAAGTCATTTGGAAGTTAACTACATACTGTGCTTTTTTCAATTCATATTAAAACGGACTTCCAACAAGTACCTTCGGTCAACAACATCGAAATATTCAATCTTTTTAATATTAAAAAAAGTTTTTTTTTGTTTCCTGTGTATGTATTATGGCTATATGTTAGTTATTAGGTTAGCACTGAAGATAGTTGCTGATGTATATAAAATATAGTCGTATAATAAATTGGGAAGTGTTGACAGTACATATCTTATTTACTTTGTGAATGATCCAACAAGGTCTGTCTGTGAGATGAGATGAGATGAGATGAACGGGAGATATATAAACACAATACATACATATATATACAATATAAAGAAGATTGATGGAACTTACAAAGAAAGCGAGACGCAGTGATAGCACCTCATCATATCAAAATAATGTAACTGAAAATACTCGTTTTTCATTTTTTATTTAATTATTCAATCAACAGACCACTACAAACATTACATAATTATATATCTAACACAATTAAATAATATACAATTTTTAAGAGTACTCAATGCAACGTCCTTTTTATAAGTGTTCAAATAATTAGTTTAAATAAAATACTTGTGCACATGCACTTATTAAATAAAATAAAACATATGAAAAAAGGAATTACAACTCACTGAATACATTTAACCTAAACCCGATAAAAAAGGAGGAGAGATAAGGAGATAAAAAAAGAACAGCACTCAGTTTCCAAAGAGAATGTGTCGAACAGATTTTTATTTTATATTTAATTTTTTTTTTATTTATTTTATTCTATTTTCCAGACTATACGATGTGATTATTTTGGAAAATAGAGTTTTATAAAAGTCTACACGAAAAATATTTCTGCACGTTTTATTAAACAAACATCAGTTTTATGATTGATTCACTTTCGATCTCAAACTACTAGTGTTAATATTATTTGCAGATACATCATTATACGACTGTAGTGTTATGCCACGAGAGGGGTATAAAATTGTGATTGAGTAGTGAAGGGTAAAGAGAGACAGGGTAGTGAGTAGGTAGATACTGTATAATAATATGAAATAAGATATTTTATTGGACAAGTTAAATCAAAGGATTGTTTGTTGGTTGCGGTGGCTTATCTACCATCAGCTCAACTAAACCGACTTTGCTAAAAATACCAACTACTACCTATGTAGGTACTTACCTTACCTACATAGATACATAATATTATTATTTTTATGTTTATACTGTAATATACAGGATATTCAGTGCTTAAAATGTAGAAAGTATTTGTAAAAAGTATTTTATACAAAAGCTACACCCGGTAGATTGCATTAATGACTGTCCGACGACGCTTTCAATCTATTTCCTGATCACTTTTTCTACATCTTCTTCTCTTTGGTAGGTACCTCCTGTTTTGTGAAAGTTTCATGAAATTGGGCTATTTGAAAGAAATCGTGCCTCTGCGATAAACTTGTCTTCTGCATGTTATATATTGTTGTATGATTGCATTTGATTTAAATGTATTTTAATGAGAAAATTGATTGTAATCATTGAACAATAAAGTATCAATAATTTTTATTTTATTTAGCCATGGTGAGCTACCAGTCCCAAAAGTCTTAACACAAAGAAGATATAACGTACTTTAGTTATTTGTGGTAGATTCTGTGATATGATTAAGAGAAGAAAGATGGAGAGAATAAAATACATATTGACATTCGCACACAGCAAACGCAATGTCAAAAGTAAAGATTTTACACAACTTTGTATCAAACCTTTACTTTTATGGTCTACAGCTATAAGGCTACCATTAATTGTGTCGGTGCACACGTCGCAGAATTCCATAATTATGTAATTTGAAACAAGTGTTTCTTTCTACTATAGATTATTGATTCCGAGAGAGACATCTTTCGACTTATCAGGTCATTATCAATCGATTGATAATGACCTGATAAGATGAAAGACGTCTCTCTCGGAATCAATAATCTATAGTAGAAAGTAACACTTGTTTCAAATTACATAAATACAAGGCTACTCGTCACACAATCTACAAGGTTAGTAGCTACAATCTTACTCTTGCACAAGCTAAATATGATCTTAATATTGTCTCGATCTTAACCCTTTCGCATGCACACAATTTGTCACTTTGCGCATTCTTGGATTAAGATCAAGACTAGATTTACATATATCGTATTTAAATTGTTTCAAGAGTAACCTTGCTGGTCTAAGTATTCAGACAATTTGCGTTATCCGCTTATTGAATAGTTCCTCAAAAGTTTCATGGAGCGATAGTGTTAAACAACTTTGGAACTTTGATATTAAATTTATCCATATCAGTTACAGCATACACGGCACACGCTGTATAATATAATATATAGCAATAACTCAGTTCACCGTATCAAAACAAAATTTATTATTTGTTGAGGAAATCATAATTCTGTTACACTTCACCCCTTCTCCCCTTTTTCTTCTTTCTCTATGAAATAAAGATATAATAATAAATAAATAAATCATATTAAAATAAGCGATATTATTTTGACAACTGCAGACGATGATTCTTATGACTTCAGCAATGTCAAATGAAGGTTGATACAAATTTCTCATTCGTTTGATTATAAGATTTTTATGGCAAAAATTAAACATGAATACTATGTTCGGTAACAGAAATTAACACATTCATAATAAATAGAAATTTTGATGTAATTGACCGAAGGTATTTGTTGGAAGTCCATTTCAAGATAAATTGAAAAAACTGTATGTACCTAGCTAGAAAAAAAACTTTTTTCCAATCGAGATGATGATGGAGTCGAGAGTATCTACTATTCTTCGAATACTAGTAAGGGAAGTTAATAAAAGTCATTTGGAAGTTAACTTCATACTGTGTTTTTTTCAATTTATCTTGTACGTCAATAGAATAAAAACACTGTTGTGTTGGACTAGCATTAATTATCCATTAAATAATATATACTTTCATTATGTACGATTTTTAATTATATCATTATCGAGTGTTGCGTAAAGGGCAGTAATTCGTACAACATCATGATTGATATATTTAATATCTTTTATTCAGCGATGAGGCGCACCACTTAGCGCGAGTGTTTTGATTTTTATTGGCACGGAAAATGTAACTTGCATGTCTAATGGCTCAATTATTGTAGAATACGTTGTGGTTGCATAGATAATACATAAATACAATCTTTGGTTCATTTAATAAGTTTGTGAAACCTTATAGCAATATTTTAGTATCATTATTACAAAGTTTCAGCTTCAGTCTGAAATTATACAAACGAATCTCTTGCAAAGCTGTGCTGCATTTGTACGTGAGTAGTATTTTAATGTTTAGTGCTTTTATTATATACAAGCGTATGTAACCCGGCATCGCTCGGGTTTAATTAAATAGAAAACCTTGCAAATACATGGGTTAAAACAACAAAATCTTATTGAAAAAAAAAACGGAGTAAGCACTTACGTGGATAAAAGAAGTAAAAAGTTCTTCCCAATGAGAAAACTTAATTTTTGACTCCCTACATGCCCATAGCTTAGTAACAATAAATAGGTAGGTACCTACATCATAAAAGCATTGCAAATCTCTAAATGAAAAATCTTGAAGTATGATACCTCACATGCCCATATTTAGGTAAAAAAAATAGGTAGGTACCTACATCGAAAAAAGTGCTGAAAAACTCTTCCCAATGAAAAATCATGAAGTTTGATACCTCACATGCCCATACTTAGGTAAAAAAAATAGGTAGGTACCTACATCGAAAAAAGTGCTGAAAAACTCTTCCCAATGAAAAATCATGAAGTTTGATACCTCACATGCCCATACTTAGGTAAAAAAAATAGGTAGGTACCTACATCGAAAAAAGTGCTGAAAAACTCTTCCCAATGAAAAATCATGAAGTTTGATACCTCACATGCCCATATTTAGAAAAATCTTGAAGTTTGACACCTCAGATGTTCACATTTATGTAAAAAAATAATAAGTAGGCACCTACATGGAAAAAAAAGTACTAACAACCTCGTCCCGATGAAAAAGCTTGAAGTTAAGAAATTCCACATATTGGTAGGTACCTACATGGAAAAAGTGCTAAAAACCTCTTCCAAATGAAAAATATGTGAGCTCGACACCTCGAAAGCTCATATTTTATTTAGAAAAATAGGCGGGTACCTACGTGCAAAAACTACTAAAAACCTCATCTTAATGTAAAAACTCGAAGATTGTCATCCCAAATTTCTATAAGAAAAAAAGGGTAAACATCCCTTTTCGTGAAAAAATTGTAGTCACATAAATGTTAAAATATTATAATTGTCCACATTCGAATTTGTATTTTTGGTTTGCAGTGCATAAATGGGTATTTGCTATGAAATTAAAAAAAGTCAAGAATAAATTGTCATATAAGTATTTACTCTTTATTCCCAAAAAACCTTAAAAATGGATTATCTGCATCCTTCAATATTTCAGAATATTTTACTATCAAATATTTCATAATTTATGTAAAAAATATTAGGTGAAAATAAATAGGTTCCCACTCATTGAAAATCATTTAACATTGTTTATGGATTTTATAGGTAAAACTATTATTATTCTACAGTATAGTTTTCTATGGTTTCATAATGTCTTCCATTATGAAAATAGCCCAATATGTCAAAAATATGCAATTTTTATTCACGTAATTCAAGAGCTTTTCTCATTAGCAAACACGATATTTTATTACGAAAATAAACCCTAAATATTTAGTTTCAGAATTGTTGTATTTATTGTTACATCCATTTTGATATTAATTCAATACAATGAAAAATGTTTGACTGTGAATATTGCTATTTACTAAATCTTGCATTAATTTTACATACATTTTGTTGCTAATTTTGTGACATGGTCGCATTAAAATTAAAATATCTTTATCAATACGTAAGATATTTAAAATGTTTTTAGCCTTAAACCTGCCCAGAAGATGAGACCTTGTATAGAGTGTATTATTTTACTTCGGTCTTTCCTAATTTCTGAGTCCATTAAGGACATACGTACATACATACATACATACATACATACGAACGGACTCAAATATTTATGTGTGGATTGCATTACGAGCTTTACAACCCGCAGTATTTTTTAAGTAAAGGCATCTATCAAAAATGTTTCTAAACGATAAATTAACATCTATATACATACAATTCAGCGATAATGTATGCCACCCGTTCTGAATGTATTATTTTTGATCAGCACGAAGATAACAATCTTATGTTTATTGCTTACAGTTGATCCACTATAGCTTCCCCACTTGTGGGATATACCTAGACGGAACAGTAGTTTTAAAACGAATATGTCAACTTTTTCATTCGATTATATTTGTTGAAAAATGTTCTAATATTTTGAACTAGGTACCTTTATAGTGGAGCACCCGGAAAAAAAATATTCTTTCATTCTTTTCCGTAAGTTTTCGAGTGTCCTGTAAAAAGCAGGTGTTAGAAAAAATAAAGACATGTTACGTCTTAAATTCAGTGATGAGGTTTGCTACCCATCCTTCAAAATGCCCGTTTTTAATTTATGCATCAAAAATAATTTGTAATATCATGTTTATATTTAGGTAAATTGTCGTCAAAAATGTCTGTATTATTATCTATCAGATTTTCTAGTCTGTGTGTTTTGAGCATTGAAAAGTAAAATGTGTCATTTTCCTAGTATAGGGTGTTCCAAACAACACAGTTTGTCTGATAATTCTTCAAGTATTTGTATCAGATGTTGCAGTTGGTCCGCTGTTTACTGTTTTTGTGGAAAATGCCGTGATAGTTGTATTGAGAAAAATAAATAGCAGATATAAACACAAACAATATGTGAAGTCAAATATTTACGCCAGTATTATATGAACACTATGCAATAATCTTATTTTCACCTGTGCTGCATTCACTCCGAGGATTCATTAAAGCGGTACGTTTTACGTCTTAGCTGAAGGTTTTGCCGACAAAGTCATGCAATTGTGGCCTAGAAACAATAATAACTTAATACTCTACAAGCTCTCTAGAAAGCTCTGGAGAATAATTTCCTTAATGTTTCATAAGCGGCAACGTTTAAGCACGTTTACGAACTTGTAAGTTATATAAGTTTTTATTTTATGTGGTATAATCTTAAACGAAAATATTGCTGTATACCTTAGGATTTATTTGATAATTATTTAATTTAATATTCATTTTATAATATTTACAGATTCAAACAATCTGTCCTTGCATACTTCTATCGCTTCTGCTACAGTCATACAATTTCTCATGCACGCACGTCGATTTCTCTTACTCAAATCACAGCCGTCCTTGAGAATTTGATCTACATGGTCAAGCCATGTAGTTCTCGGACGCCCGCGCTTCCTCACACCCCTCCTTTCAGAGACGTATATCCTCTTTGTCATTCTTTCCTCTTCCATTCATTCCACGTGACCAAACCATCTCAATTTATTTACACGTATTCTATCCACAACACTCCTCTGGCATCCACTCATTCTTCTATTATCCTCATTCCTCACTCTATCACGCAATGTTTTACCAACCATCCTCCTCAGCAATCTCATCTCTATAGTATTTATTCCTCGTGGTGCTCTGAGTGAGTGTATTCTGAGTGCTTCCTCGGGGCAGCATTTCTCGCTTTAATGCGACATTAAATCCTGTTTGTGCATGTGTGTGTCGTTATGGAGATACATATCTCCAGGTACGGCACGAGGTATGTGGCGGGCGCTGCCCTTTTAAAAAAGTATTTATTCCACTTTCGTCCCTCTTCAACCATGTCCATTGCCTAACAGAATGAAAGAATTCTCTGACTACTGATATATTCAGCCATGGGTAATTTCCTGACTTCTAAGATATTCAGTCATTGGAGCAAGTTTTCAACATCCACCTTGAGTCGGAGCAGTACCAAGTAACTTGACTGGCCTATCTTCATTTTAAAGCAAATAACTAATAATAAATTTCATACATAGTACGAAGTTTGCACCTAAACTCATATCGTATTAGAAGATAGACATAAAATAAAACTAAATTTGTGAAACCGTATTTTAAGTTTTCAGCTCATTGAACCGACTACAAAATCTGAAAACAGTTTGTCTGCGTAAACTATTTATTTTACAAAGACCACAAAGACATTATATATTTTCTTTTTATTATTGGTAGTTAGGTATATTTCTTCTATTCTGTTTTTCTTATTATTAAGTGGTAAAATGGTTGTTATTTGAACATACAGAACATCTACATAATTTATATAATACATGGTGCAATAGAATTTAGTAAAGAAACACAGTCTAGTTGATTGACAAAGCAAAGTAGAAGAGTGTGAGGGAACGTGATAAAATAAGCATTACTTTTCTTCAAAGAAAATTCATACTGCAAGTTCAATAAACTGAACAGAAATATGAAGAAATTGCATCAAAGTGATTGGGGAATGGACGATTTAAAGGACAAAATAGATTTTTTAATATATTTATTATATTGTCGTTGACTGTGTGTTTTAATATTGCGATAGTGGAAAGCACAAATAAACAACATTTAAAGCAACAATTTGGGTTTGTGCCTGGCAAGTCCTGTTTGGAAGCAATTTTCTGTGCCAGATGCGTACTCCAATAATCGTGAAAGTTCAACTCACCGCTCGCATGTTACTTCATTGACTACGAAAAAGCTTTTGACAGCCCCCACAGACCAACTATATGAAAAGTACTGGCCGCGAATGGCATTCCGCTCAAGGTAGTAAACATGATTAAAGCCCTGCATATAGACACAAAAGACACATGTCCACTTTTTAGGTCTTCTTCTTCTTCTTATTGTTTTTTTTTTTTTTTTTTATTCAATGAAAATAATACCTACATTGAATAAGAAATATATACCTACATCTTAGGATAATGAGTCACGCCAAATCTAAAAGATTTGTCGGCGTGTTCTCTTATAACATACCATATACATATAATAACCTAATACGACATTAATCTAAATACAAAAATAATTATTAGTTATATATAAATCCACACTTTATTAACCATTCCTTGACTAATTTTTTTGCAATATTTTTACTCTTGCATTTCTTAATAGATACCGGCATCATATTAAGTATTTTTGGAACGTACGTTATATTCAAACGTTATATTCAAATGTTATTATAAATTAGTTATATATAAATCCACACCTTATTAACCATTCCTTGACTAATTTTTTTGCAATATTTTTACTCTTGCATTTCTTAATAGATACCGGCACCATATTAAGTATTTTTGGAACGTTATATTCAAATGTTCTTTTTCCGTATTTATTATTGAATTTAGGGACTACATATCATTAAACTTGATATGCCCAGAGTAGTTGACTATTGTGCCGAAAAGTTACCATTAAAATAATAATTGATTTTTAGAAAGTTGTACGGGAATTCAATATTGAACAATGCAGTTCATGAGAAATCTGAAAATCCAAACATTAAAAATATAGCTGCACTTAGAAGGTACCTACATTAATAATGTATTGTTTACTAATCTTCGTACCTATATACAAAATATTATTGTTTATTTAAATTTGTACCTACATAGCAACAGGGGTAATAAAATAATAATAACTCAAAGGATTAAGGCGCATTCATTGTGTACATACTTCGGCTAATTGTTTTTAAAATGAATATTCTAGAATGCGTTTGTATTATGTATTGTTATTATTTAGTATCACCTTGGTTGGATTTTTTTTATACCTACGCTTCGAGATATTGAGTGTCGATACCGATGATATATTTTGAATTATGTAAACGACTCTTTAGGTATGAATTTTAATTTTATTGTAACATATGTATTTTAAATATTTAATTATCTACCTAAAGGGTTGTAATGTGTTGCTGTGTAATAGAATAAGATATGTGTTATTTTGTATTGTGCGGAAAAGACGCTATAATAATGAACAGTGATAATGGACAAAAAAAAAAAAAAATTGTTTTAAATATGATATCAGTGAAAGAGACACTTTGTGAATTACTTAATAATTAGATCAGTGCATTGGATGCTCGAATTTATTTGTAAATATTTATTTTATCATCGCATAATTCTTGGAATAATCAACAAGGGTGCAGGTGTCCCCGTAAGACAATGATACCTGAAGTAGGCGTGTATTGCTACTGCAATCAACCAATCACGCCGCTGCACGTGGATGTATCGCGTCATCGAAGGGGTAGGACCAACCCCTCTCTACACCACTCAAGGAACAGCGGAGAAATGTCCTTGAGAGAGAGTCAGTCTCCTCCAGTCATCGGTAGTGATGAACAGTTATCATCAGCGAGTCGTAGTGAGCAGTCAGTTGTCCTTGGTAGAAGGATCGCTCCTGCCATCACTCATCATCTGACCTTCAGAGAGACAAGTCTGTCTCTGGCCACTGGACTTCAGTTGAGTCGAGATATTCTCCTCCTGAAGTCATGACGAGCCAACTCTGCACCTGTGTAGGCTGGTAATTGCCTCCAGGAGCCTCGGACGTGGGACTTCGCCCTCCCAGCACTGCGCCAAGGGGCGCTTTCTTCAACTTGTTTCTAGGCATTTTCATGCCAGAGGCGCCCTCATCGTGGGATCCATTACAATCATCGCAAAGTGAAATTTAATTATTTTAAAAGTGCTACGTTTTCGTTTTTATTGAAATAATAATCAAGTGTGTTTTTTTTATATTGGGATAATTACGTGTGCACAGACAATACGGGGTAGTGAGTAAGTCGTAGTATTGTGTTGCTGTTTAAACGTGTGTTTGTAATAGTGGTAAGAATTTTTTTATTTTTAATTAAATGTTTATTTGAATCTAAATTTGTCTTTTACACATTTGGCCATTTATTTACAAATAACTTGTCGTCTCTTATTTATATAGCCTCACTATATATTTAATTGAGACCATTTTATTTTTTTATTGTTTTAACTCCTGGAGTGCTGTGGGTAGCCCAGTAGAGTCTCAGCCGTTGGCATTTTTGGCATAATTTTAATTTATTTTATCCTCAACCAAAAACCATTTTTTTCACCATCTCTCACCCCCCCATATCATATTGGCCCCCTGAACGTGTGGCTCGTAGCAAAAAAATACACATCTGTGTATAATCGCTACAAAGAATCCATCCCTGAGATCTTCTTTTAATTTTTAACTTTATTATTTGTGATATTGGAGGAGGGGATATTACTTTATTTCATATAATGAACTGACAAGTTATTTGTAATGGCGAATGTGTATTGTTTTGACTTTTGGCCTTATTTATCTGACATGTGTTTATTGTGTATTACGGTATGATTCGATCGATGGATAAGGTGTCGGTTATCAGATGCTATGAGCGCGAATTTTCGCTTTCGTTCGGAGGCTGGACTGATGAAGGCCCCGAACGGTTCCTCAAAGAATGCGAGGAATTCTGGAAGCTTGAGTGGGAAGATGAATTGCCAAGGGAGGCTGTGTATTGCTTGCGCGGCGACGCAAAGCGGTACTGGAAGTCTCTGGGGTTTCGGTATTGTCGATGGGGTGTATTCAAAGAAGTAATTTTGCGAAGGTTTGGTGTGGAAGGGCAGATAAATGCGATCTATAATGACCTGTTGACAGTGTGTCAAGGTCGGGATGAACTGGGGAGTGATTTTGTTGACTGGAAAGTCAGGATAAACAATCGTTTAAAAGGGTATGGTCATGTATTATTTAAAGATGAAGGACTTGCAGGTAAGGGTCCAGCAATGAGCGTATGGAAGCAAATGACATCCTGGTATAGGACGAGGATTAATGGTCGGGAGTTAGTTAATCTGGAACATTTGCAAGAGTTTGTATGGCGCCTGGACTTTCCAGAATACACTCCGGAGGGACAATCTGAACCTGAGGTGATCACAGAGAGTTATCAGGTTGTGTTAGATAATCTTCCAGACATAGCATCTGTTCGCGATGAGGTTCGGTATGTACCTAGCCAGGACGCTAGGGAGGAAATTGTACCCGTAGAGGATGGGGTTACCCTCTCGGAGGAAGAGATAGATGAGGACACCGAACGGGAGGTACTCACACCTCCCTCTATTCACGAATGGGTTAAGTCTTTCGCGTGGGTGTTGAAATCAGTGTTGGCAATGCTGATCGTCGCGGGATTGATCGCGGAAAGCTGCATACGTTTGCTTGTATGTACAGCTATAATTATATTGAGATTCGTGAATAGAAAAATTGCTCGTCGCCGTAGAACAGCGTTGATATTGTTCGAAAAGATAAAATATGCATCCATCAATCGAATCAACTATGAATGTTATGCTATCGATGATTATTTTTGTAATGTTTTCATCGATATGGATTCTCGATGCTTGAAGTCGAGGAGAAAATTCAATCAAGCCAGATAGTCACATGTGTGTGTTAAATGGGATCAGGATTGACTTAGGCTTGTTATAGGAAAAATGTTTTTTTGTTTAAATATTTTCAAATGGTTTGAATATTTTCCGTAAAAATATCTCTGGCGCCCAGTATAAATTAGGATGTGTAGATAGGTAGTTTTCACGTTTAAAATGTTTTTAATTACGTAGGTAGGTAGGTGCAACTTTTGTTTAATGCCTACGTGTGCATTATATTTTTTTTAATCGGTGCGGAATGTTTTAATATTTTTGAAAACGGAAAGAGAATTTGTTTGGTGTAACCAGCGAGTGTAATGTGAGGAAGAGCTATGTAGATGTTGGATGTGTGAATTATGAAAATATAAGGTTGTTTTTCTGAATATCAGAGTTGTAGTAGAGGAGAGAGTTGCTTTGTGTGACAGAGATGTGTGAGGGATTCTCAGTTGGCACTGGGAGTTATTTGTAAGGAGAGGTATTCATTCTGCGTGTTTTGAAGAGAAAGTCTGCGTGTATGAGAAAGATAGTAATTCTGCGTGTATGAAGGATATGTTTTGTTTAGTATGGGATAAGCACAGAGGCGATGAGTGTTCCGCCCTGCTTAGTTCCTCAATGTATTTCGTCGTGAGGACAGTGAGGTCCATGTAAGTGAGTTTTGTGAGGGACAGTGAGGTCCGATGTTTGTGAAGAGTGATGAATGTGCAACTGAGAGAACCAGTCCCCAGTCTGCTGTCACAAAGCATGCTTGATGAAAAGTATGAAGAATGTAATGTTCGTTTCAGATGAAGAGTCACATCTACCATGTTTGTTTTGGTCACATACGAGGGATATGTTTGACGATGTATATTTGTAATTTGAATTGAGCTGGTTCTAAAGAAAAATGTAAAAGAAGAAACGCGTTTATATGTTAATTATTTTATTGAAATGTGTGTGCACCTATCTACTTGCTAATTGTTTTGAATTTTATTGCTAGTCTAGCTAAATTGTATTGTATTTGAAATTTTACTATGGGATATGTTTTATAAAGAATGGATAACTTTTCGACAAGGAATGGGTGGCGATTTGATATGCCCAGAGTAGTTGACTATTGTGCCGAAAAGTTACCATTAAAATAATAATTGATTTTTAGAAAGTTGTACGGGAATTCAATATTGAACAATGCAGTTCATGAGAAATCTGAAAATCCAAACATTAAAAATATAGCTGCACTTAGAAGCAGAGGCGGCTCTTTGATAATGAGCGGCAGTTCAAACGCACCCCCAGTTTAAAACCTAACAATAAGTAATAATTAAAATAAAAAATATTTCTTAATTTTCCCACGAACAATATAATATTATTATTCCAGTAACCATATGAACAAAACAGTCATCGCATACATTAATGCTTTTCAACATGCAGCGCCACTGTTCGTTAGAATATTTTAATGCGGATGTCGAGCGTACTAATCGGTGCAAAATTATTTCTTGAACAAGACCCACGTACATTTCGTATAGCTCCAATACAAAGTACGCGGTGCTAAAATTGTATGGAGATATTAAAAATATATGGGAAATCTTGAGCAATGAACACAACTATGCTCACACGTAAAAAGGAGTAAGAGATACACCTTGTAGCATTTTGTCGTACATTGACGGAATTTTTTTGACTAGTGTGTTTTTTTTATGTGAAGGGATTCCTGTTATTAGTTATATGTGGACGCGATGAATAAGTACCTACCTACCAAGTGTGTGTGTACCTAAAAAATGCATCGCTTGACATCGTGAGGTTCAAAGGTCAGCCCTATGCATTGTTATTACTTATTAGATAGTGGTAAAATTTCTTTAGTAAGACACCGCTAGTCGCGATTGTGTTATGCAGATAATAAGTTTTTTGATTTCGGCGCGCTTATATCATAATATTACGTACAATTTTAAGAATCTACGATATCCCTAAATTAAATTAATATATTATTGTTTTTAGCTTACAAAATGTGTGAATTAAATGTAGAATACATTAAAAATAGCTCTAAAAATTTCGAAACAAACCTATTAATAAAAAGACACGGCCCTCCGCGTCCTTTTTTACATATTAATCATACATGCAACTCAAAAAACAAATCATATGTTCGTAAATTTAAATTAGATTTTTATACTAAAGCTCAGTGGTTGTGCGGGTGTGACAAAACTAATAAACTTTTTTGTTTTCCGTGTTTAATTTTTAGTGGAGATTCGAACTGGACAGAGCAGGGTGTAAATGATTTGGCGCACTTAAGTCAGAAAATTAAAAAACATAGCCAATCGTCACACCATTTAAAAAATGTAATGACTTTAGCAGTTTTGGGCACAGTTAATATAAGAGAACAGCTTGATTCTGGATATCGGATGCAAGTAAAACAACATAATGAGGCAGTAGATCAAAATCGATATGTAATGTCAAAAATAATTGATTGTGTAAGATTTTGTGGAGCATTTGAGCTAGCACTACGAGGTCATAATGAAAAATCCGATTCGTTAAATCCGGGAGTTTTTCGTGGTCTGATCAATTTTGTAAAAGAGTTGGATGGAGTGATGAAAGAGCATTTAGATAAATCCTCTGTTTTCAAAGGCATTTCAAAAACCATTCAAAATGATATTTTAGACTCAATTTTGGAAGTCTACCATTCCAATATAATAAAACAGATCGCTGAATGCGACTTTATCGCCATTCAAGCGGATGAAACGACAGATGTATCCACAACCTCACAATTGGTATTAATATTAAGATACGTATGGAAGGGCGAAATTCAAGAACATTTTTGGAAATATTTAATACCGAAATCACACTGCGCTGAAGGTCTATGCAATGCAATCATGAATGAGTTAAAGATATTAAACATCACACCAAATAAACTGATTGCACAATGCTATGATGGTGCATCAGTAATGAGTGGAAAATTAGGTGGGGTACAAGCTAAAATAAAACAAGATTTTCCATTTGCCCACTATGTACATTGTTACGCTCATCAATTAAATTTAATAATTGAAAAAAGTGCGTCACATAACAATGTATTGAAAAGGTTTTTTGCAAATTTGCATGCTTTTCCTGTTTTCTTTTCAAGATCTCCAAAACGAATGCAAGTACTTAAAGATGTAGCTAAGATCAAAATTCCTTCTGCTCCGCAAACACGATGGAACTTTAATAGCAAGACAGTGAACCGTGTGCACACTTATTCCGAATTATTAATAGACTGTATGGAAAAAATATTGGATATGGAGAACAACGATGCTAACACTATTAATCAGGCTGATATGCTTTTAATATATCTAAAAGATCCGCATTTTCAATACTGGTTAAAGTTTTTTAATTCCATTTTTATGCAATCTGATATACTATTTCACCAATTACAAACAAAACCGATAGATGCAACCAAAATCAAAAATTGTATATTTCAGTTTGAAAAAAGTATTCAAAACATACGCAACTCGATGAATTCCAATTTCGAGCCACCAGCAAAACGAGGAAAAACCGAAAATTATATAATTTGCATCGAAGTATGTGATATAATAATACAGCAAATAAAGGATCGATTCGAATTCACAAACCATCTTGCCGCGTCTAAATTATTTGAATCTCAAGACTTCAAAAATTATAGAGAAAAATTTCCGCACGATGACTTTACTGTAACAGTGAATACCTATCCCTTTTTAGATAAATTTCAGTTAAAAAGTGAATTGTGTGCCATATATGAACGTGATGATTTTGCTGATGCTGATGGCTCGGCAGCCATATTGCGATTATTTTACAAAACAAATTTATCGGAATCATTTTCCGAAACTTTTAAGCTGTTAACAATAATCTGTACTATACCAATGACATCCGTGGAAAGTGAAAGGTGTTTTTCAACATTAAAAAGAATAAAATCATTTTTGAGAAATAGTATGAACCAAAATAGACTAAATTCCTTATCTGTATTAAGCATTGAAAAACAATTTATACATGAAATACCAGAGTTTAACCGTTTAGTAACTGAAGTGTTCGCTAATGGCAAAGAGAGGAGGATAGAACTTCTTTATAAGTAATAAGGTAGGTGTTTTTTTTTTACCGAACCCCCCCAAATATATATTGCCGGCCGCCTCTGCTTAGAAGGTACCTACATTAATAATGTATTGTTTACTAATCTTCGTACCTATATACAAAATATTATTGTTTATTTAAATTTGTACCTACATAGCAACAGGGGTAATAAAATAATAATAACTCAAAGGATTAAGGCGCATTCATTGTGTACATACTTCGGCTAATTGTTTTTAAAATGAATATTCTAGAATGCGTTTGTATTATGTATTGTTATTATTTAGTATCACCTTGGTTGGATTTTTTTTATACCTACGCTTCGAGATATTGAGTGTCGATACCGATGATATATTTTGAATTATGTAAACGACTCTTTAGGTATGAATTTTAATTTTATTGTAACATATGTATTTTAAATATTTAATTATCTACCTAAAGGGTTGTAATGTGTTGCTGTGTAATAGAATAAGATATGTGTTATTTTGTATTGTGCGGAAAAGACGCTATAATAATGAACAGTGATAATGGACAAAAAAAAAAAAAATTGTTTTAAATATGATATCAGTGAAAGAGACACTTTGTGAATTACTTAATAATTAGATCAGTGCATTGGATGCTCGAATTTATTTGTAAATATTTATTTTATCATCGCATAATTCTTGGAATAATCAACAAGGGTGCAGGTGTCCCCGTAAGACAATGATACCTGAAGTAGGCGTGTATTGCTACTGCAATCAACCAATCACGCCGCTGCACGTGGATGTATCGCGTCATCGAAGGGGTAGGACCAACCCCTCTCTACACCACTCAAGGAACAGCGGAGAAATGTCCTTGAGAGAGAGTCAGTCTCCTCCAGTCATCGGTAGTGATGAACAGTTATCATCAGCGAGTCGTAGTGAGCAGTCAGTTGTCCTTGGTAGAAGGATCGCTCCTGCCATCACTCATCATCTGACCTTCAGAGAGACAAGTCTGTCTCTGGCCACTGGACTTCAGTTGAGTCGAGATATTCTCCTCCTGAAGTCATGACGAGCCAACTCTGCACCTGTGTAGGCTGGTAATTGCCTCCAGGAGCCTCGGACGTGGGACTTCGCCCTCCCAGCACTGCGCCAAGGGGCGCTTTCTTCAACTTGTTTCTAGGCATTTTCATGCCAGAGGCGCCCTCATCGTGGGATCCATTACAATCATCGCAAAGTGAAATTTAATTATTTTAAAAGTGCTACGTTTTCGTTTTTATTGAAATAATAATCAAGTGTGTTTTTTTTATATTGGGATAATTACGTGTGCACAGACAATACGGGGTAGTGAGTAAGTCGTAGTATTGTGTTGCTGTTTAAACGTGTGTTTGTAATAGTGGTAAGAATTTTTTTATTTTTAATTAAATGTTTATTTGAATCTAAATTTGTCTTTTACACATTTGGCCATTTATTTACAAATAACTTGTCGTCTCTTATTTATATAGCCTCACTATATATTTAATTGAGACCATTTTATTTTTTTATTGTTTTAACTCCTGGAGTGCTGTGGGTAGCCCAGTAGAGTCTCAGCCGTTGGCATTTTTGGCATAATTTTAATTTATTTTATCCTCAACCAAAAACCATTTTTTTCACCATCTCTCACCCCCCCATTTCAAACTTAAATATTGTGTGATGCATATGTCGAGGTTTTTCTTTATATTCGGTTTTTGAAAACTGGTCAAGGACAACTCTCTGCCAAAATAAGCCTTTAGCAGATAATAGGTACATTTAACTTTTTGAAATACAGAGAAATATTATTTCGCGTCGCGTTGCAAATTTCTTTTTTTACTATAAGTCGATTTTTGTGTGAACATTACCCTTTTCAAATTAGTATTAGTACAATTGCCCCAGCTACCAATACCATATCTGATTAAAGATTCTGCCAAAGACTTGTACACAGTAACAAGTGTGGACCTAGGTACAAAATATTTTATCTTAAATAACATACATGCTATAGATCTTAATCGCTTACAAATAATATTTACATGCTGATCCCACTTAAATCTATCGTCTATAGTTAAACCTAGATGTACAAATTTATTTACATTATCAATACATGGACAACCACAAGATATGGGGAGTTATACCCGTCATATTCGTATCTCAAGGTCCCGTAGCCATGAGATCACGTCGTTCGACCCTAAACTAAGTACTTGCAATCCGCCATCGTATGAATATCGGGGACGTGTGTTCACCACGTGGTCTGTTGTTTGGTCAGCACCACACACACATAACGGAGAGTCTGCGAGTCCCCAGACTCTACTTTTTAGGTAAAATGAGTTAATATAAGTACAAGATCAGTTACAACGCCTTCTATGTCCTGACTACATAAATACCTAACAATAATAGAGGAAAGTCACCAAATATGGAATACCATTTTGTTTTTGGGATATAAAAAAAAAACTTCATATAAATTAAATCAGTTTAATGTTTTTACTAATCAGTCATACATTTATATGTAGTAATTAACAGCCTTTAATCAAATATATTAGTTATCAAATTAAAATCTAACACAAAAAACAATCTCACAAATTAGTAACCAAATATGGAATAGGTACCCATATATAGAATACAAGCATAAATCAACATAACAATAACAAAAATGGACATTAATATCTTTGAGATCAATTAAATGAATATAACATATTGTGATCAATGAAATAAGTTACATAATTACTTGCAAAAGTCACAGATCCAAGTATCAAACTCTGGACCAGCACAATCATAATGTGCCCAGAGCCCACACATCAAGCATTTAATCCAGCTTTCTCCACTTTTATCCATGGAAAAAAGTCTTGAACAGAACATACATTCTGCATCAGCAGAGTCAGGAGGTACTTGGTCCATCAACTCATCATGTTCACTACCTTCATCAAACTGGATAACGTCTAGTTCCTCAGAGTCTTCTTCTTCACTATCATCCTTATTTTTCTTCGTTTGTTTGTTTCTCTTCGCAGTTTTCTTCTTATTCTTTGTCTTGACTAGTTTACTTTCTTTTTCTTGTCTCTTCATATTTTTATTTTCTAAATCATTTTTGTAGGGAGAAGATGTTATGACTGCTGCTACAGCAGCTTTTCTTCCTCTGCTAGATACTTTTCTTCGTTTCTCTGGCACTGGACTTATGGCATGCGGAGACACCAGACCCAAACTGCTGCGATTAAGCCCAGAAGTCGAAGGTGCAGGTTCAGGTTGTAAATTAGCAGTTGTTTGTGGTGCACGTATTTCTACCAGAACTTGACCAGTTTCAGATCTTGATTCCAGCGGAGGGATATTGGTTGTACAACCATCTATTACAGCATTTTGTTGCGCAGCAATAAAGTCCACATCACTGAAGACATTTTTATTTAAAGGCCACAATCCAGTGACTTTGAACCCGTTGGCTGCAATTTCGCCTGTTTGTACTTTCAAATAGGATTTGCCAAACAGCTCCACAATATCATATGGACTTAGAGGTCTGTTGTTGTCTCTAATCCACATGCGTATTTCCTCACTATAGTATGTTTTTAAAGGCCCCATGAAAGTCTTATCTAACGGCTGCAATTTATGAGTCGTATGAGGAGGTAACGAAACTATGTCCACGTTATTTTCCCTAGCAATATCTATTATATCGATATTGTGAGTATGACTATAGTGTCCATCTAGTATCAGTAAAACCCTCGATTCAGGAGTCGGGTTGGTGTGTTGAATAAAGTGCTTGAACCAGTCTGTAAAGATGTTCATTTGTATCCACCCTGATGGATGCGCAACTCCGACTGATCCTGGAGGACAGCCTCTCATTAGCTGAGCACTCATATTTTTTCTGGGAAAAATAATGAATGGTGGCACAAAATGACCAGTAGCATTCATGCAAACAACTATTGTCATCAGAGATCCTCTTTCTGCTGAAGTCAGTGCAGCTACCTGGCGTTTACCTTTGTGGCCGATTATTTGTGGTATCTTACTTTGTACTATTGTGAGGCCTGATTCATCCACGTTGTAAATACGATTTGGTGGATAGTTATTTTTAGTGTAAAGCTCTTCAAGGAGGTTGAAAAAGGCTTCCACTTTTTCTTTATCAAATCCAAATGCTCTGGCAAATGATGTACCAGTTGGTCTTCTTATCGAAAGTTTATCTTTATGACGATTTAAAAATAACTTCAACCACTTTTTTCCAGCCATACCAGATTCACCGAAGGGATTCTGCAAATTGTTTCGCTTTGCTAGCATGAACGCCATACGGCGAAGATCAGTTCTTGTTAAACCGTGAAACTTGCTCTCCATTATTAGTATGTATTCTACAAGCTGACGTTCAAGTTCGGAGCCCAAGATAGTTTTTCGTCCTAATGTAGTAGCTGCTGCCACTTCTGGAGACTGTTCATCTTTTTGGCAGAGACGAAATAAAGTTGTCCTAGGCACTTGAAAATGCTGTGCCGCTTTCAAATACCCCATTTTCTTTGCCCGGACGATTTTTATAGCTTGTGCCATTTTTTCTTCATCCCAGGTTTTTCGTTTGGTTGATTGCGAATCGGACATTCTAAAAACAAACATTACATATATTTTTAAAGAAATAATAGCAAGTATCTATCATATGAAAAATTAAGACCTAATTATGGAATATTCCATAATTAGATACCGACGACTGTCCATATTTGGATTTTTATACTAGTTCATACTCTTCTAAATATTTTTTCAAGTCACAATATTTTAATGACAAAAGATCACAAAATGGTGAAATAAACATAATACCGATATACTAAATAGTATAAAACTTATGTATACAAACATAACAGCTGGTAATACTCATTTATTACTTACCTTTAAAATTTTCTACACGACAACAAAACAAAACACGCCTGCCACACATGAAGCGTTCGCGCAACTGACTCGATGGTGTGAGTGCGATAGTTAGTAGACCGAATGAAACAGAAGATGGTCGAGTGTTGCGTTTCATACTTATAGTCTTAGAGAAATGAAGGTATTCCATATTAGGATACTATTTCATATTTGGTGACTTTCCTCTACTTATCTATCATTATCGAAATATTCAACAAAAACCAAATGGCACACGTTCTTGAATTATCTTTTTTTGTGCACAAATGTAACATGTCACATAATATATTTGAGAATGCATCCATATCGACTTTCTTAATAATTTATTAATGACACAAGTTATTATATAGTTATTTTTTTGTTGATTTTATTAATTTTGCGAGCCGGCTTTCAAGAGCTTGCATTGTCATCGTCTGGCAAAGTGATTTATTTCTTGATTCTTAAAAAGCACATGTCTATCAAGGACATCTTCTGAACTACTTTAAAATTAGTTAATTAATTGACAATCTCAAACATTCAAAACCTGTTTTCCCTAAACTATCAAATTTGGACATGTGTCTTCTGTGCTTTAAACCAACGATTGTTTAACAACAAATAAATTTAGATATTTTATCCAGCACTTTTTGTGGATACGCCATTTATTTGTTTTCATATAAAAAAGAACAAACAATAACAGCAACCTCAAATTTTATTTCCAATGTTATCAAAGCAATGACCTTTAATATAGACTGGAAGTTCAATGAAATAAAATTGCGACTAATTTAATTTCATATCAATCAGTTTAAAATGAACGTTAATTCAAATATATACGTTCAAATCTCCCTCGAGTCCCTCGTTATAGATGCATTTATAAAAATATGTTACTGTTGATACAAAATATATTGATGGTCCATGTTTAAAAAGTACACCTTTTTAGAACAATGGTCGCTTTGTGTTTCTAACTATTTAATAAACTTCAAAGACATCTAGATTTAATTTTTTACTATTATAGAGTCCTTATATGATTTTCTCTGGTATATAGAATATAAAATACTTATGTTTTGAATGGAGAAGGCCGTACCGTAGACTATTGTGATGGAATGAACCACCATGGTATAATAAATAATAATTTTGGAATGTGTTTTCTGAACATTAGTACCTATTACCTTATTAATCTAGTAAATTCGCCGCGCCGACGCATCCAGCAGAGATCTGTAATCTCCGGTCCTGGCTGGGACATGTTCTGAGAATGCCCAATGATAATTGGTCAAAAAAAGCACTGGTCTTCCGTCCGCAAGGGTTCCGTCGGCCCGGGCGTCCCTCTTTCACAATACGCCGTTCCTATGACAACGACATCAGAGTGCAAAAAATGTCGTGGAAAGAGGTGACGCCATTGGCGCAGAGACGCTCTAAATGGAGGAGGCTGGTTTCTGCCCTGTGCTCCCGAGAGGAGCGTTGAGGGCGATGAATGAATGAATCTAGTAAGTTAATATATAAGTCCTTGGACTCCTGAAATATCCGAGAAATAAAGCTATTTCAACAAAAAGTTAATATATCTAATACGGTATTTGAGATGAAGTTGTTAATCCAGAAAATTCGGAAGGTCACCAACTTGGCAAATCCTTTTAACTCATGCTAGATTTTATTTTATACAAGTCACTTCTTTAGGTAGTTAAATAGCTTAATTAATATTTTTTCATTAGTCCAGATGGAGTCATTAGCTATCAACAATTAGTAAAATTAAGTTTCCCCGATTTCATACTTCAAACTTCATAACTGACTGTACAATAGTTTGTCAGTCGCCTGCATAAGAATTATGTATGTCTTGGTTAAATCTTTTCGAGAGAACTCAGTGCAGCCAACTAAACTCCAAGTATAAATAATACATTTTACATATAAATGTAGGAATGTGAATAACTAGTTCGTTAGAGTCAACTTTGAGAAAGTTTTTTAAACCGCACTTCCTGCATTAACTTTACATCTTGTATAAAACATAATCCACTAGCAAAGTTTGCAATGTTCTGAGAAATATTAACAATTTACGATAAACTATTAGAAAATTAAATATTTAAATAACGAGAAAATAGTGGATTCTTGTTGTTTGAAAATCGTAGAAGAGTTTTGAAAAGCCCCATATTGATAAATAAAGAGAAATTAAAGCTGAAAGTAACAAAAGTGTTCAGACTTGAGGAAAACCGTAAGAGGTGAATCTTTAAAGTTTTTAGCCAATATTGGAGTGTAATTTCTGACAGTCAACACAGATACACGTGGCATGTATGTATCTGAGGTTAATTAGATGTGTCGAATAAAGAATACGTTTTTACTAGTAGAAGATAAGTAAACTTCCATTCATTGCTAAATTTTGTGAAGATTTAACGTATTCGGGTATCTGTTTACCTGCTCATTCAAATTAAAATTGTCCTCACAGACAAGCCTGAAGGGCCAGCCGGCTAAAACCGTCGTTGTGGGAATTTTTTACACAGCTATTCTTTCTTCTATGGATCTTTTCGGAGGGAAGTAAATTTATTAAGGACTAATATAAATAAATAAACAAAACGTACAAGCATAAAAGTTATTTAATTTTTACTCAATCTTTGAAAACGATATCTTCTTATTAAAGCTGATTGTAGTCAATGTACAGTGAAGAATAAATAAATAAAAATATTCTAATAATGTTATCACACTAGGTGAAAAAATTGTCCTTAAATTACTGAATGACAACATAACAAAACTGATGAGAAATAACTCAAAAGACACCGAACCATCTTCATTAATATTTTTTTAGTTCTAACTTTTGTGTATTATTTTTTTTTAATTCGCTTAAGCACGATTATCAGATGAGATTGTTAAATTTCTGAATCGCGTGATTCCACACGAGAGGCGTCCACAATCACGCAAATATTATCACTTATGTAAATGTATTTTGAAATGTTTTTATTATTTCATTTCTTAATTACTAATATGGTACACTGACGTGTCATTACACATTAATTTGGACTCAGGTATAGAATGTTTAATTGTATGTTTTAATTTTTTTGGCGATAAATATTTCCCGAATCTAACCTTAATTTCTAGGAAATTATAATTTTTCAGCAAAAAGTCATCTTTCATTATCGATCAAGGATTTTTGCTTGTAAGAAATCGAGTTTGATTTTTGGTTAACTTAAAAATATTGAAAACATATTTTCAATATTTGTTTAAAATGTCTTTTCACAATGTAAACACACAAACTTTAGATCATTTAAAAATATTTAAAATTTGAACAAGTGTTTCTTTCTACCATAAAATTATTCATTACGAGAGAGACGTCTTTCGACTTATCAGAGATTGATAATGACCTGATAAATCAAAAGACGTCTCTCTCGTGATCATAAATTTATGGTAGAAAGAAACATTTGTTTCAATTTATCAAATTGAATGTTTATGTTTATGTTTTCAATTTTATTAAGTAAAATATAAAAATATATTTTTGAGAACTGTTGAATCTCCACTTTGTTAGGTTAGATACCGAACGTTTTCGCCTATACTTGTAGGCATCTTCAGGGAAACTGTTTTATGTTTTCCTTATACTTATGTTTTCCTTTTTCTACGCCTTTTCCAAAAGAAAGATTATCTAAACTTATAGGTATCTTCTTAGAAAACTAAGTATACTATTTTTTTTTATCATTCGAAACTTCTGTACATTTTTCAGTGTGATAAAATATCGTATGTTCAATATTTACAAACATCTTTATTAACTGTTAAGTGAGATAAAGTTCTCGGTAATTTAATATTATGAGCTTTAATATGAAGCTCTTCAAGAGGAATATTGAGAGTCTGTTCTCAAGACATGCTTGTATATTTTTATTAGGTGTATGAAGAACATAATACTCGTAATAATATAAGGAAGTTAATAACAACGTGACATGGTGAATATTATTTTGTAATGATACGTATATAATTTTCTAGGAAATTCGTGATTCGAAATACGAGAAGATATATTAAATATTGTAACATATATATCAATTGTATATGAGACAGTCTTTGGCAAAGACTAGGCCCTCCATTCTATTTTGTTATTGTCGGAGTCTCCTATGAAAGGCAGGTAATTGTGAAATGTCACTGTACGATTTGTTTATTTATTAAAAAATATCGCTTGATTTCTTTTGCATTTTTCACATTTGGGTATTTGAAAAAGACTATCCGGTACACAATTCCCTCCAGCGATCTCTCGTTTGACGGATTTCAACAATATCACGATTATGAAATAATATGTATGAAAGCAGAACAAACATATTGGCAAAGTCCTCTGTAGAAAGGGCTATTCAAATGTTCAATGGCCTGGCTGGAGAAATTGATATCTTTAACGTATCGTATACAGAATTTATAAGGGAAATTGAAGATATATTGTAGTTGTGTTGTCGTCTGGATATCGTTTCTGGGGTCGCATTGGCCTTCAGCTGTAATGATCCTTGTAAGAATCATCTTATTGTCAGTAATAATAATAAAGTAGGAATATTTGTATAAAAATAAAATAATTGTAATTTGCTAAGAAAGGATATGATTTGCAAAAAAATTACGTTCCTAAATTTTGTGAAGAGCTATCTTGCGACTACCTCTATAGGTTCCAGTGGAATAAAGGGGAATGAATATTTGTACGCAATAGCAAAGTATAAAACATAAAGCAAAACTTTGATGAGGTATATCTCCGAACTATTCGATTTAACATTCCGTTTTGTTCGATGATGCTATTAAAAAATTAAACCTCCTACGTCCATTTTCTCAAGATTTTATAGGAGATCAAAACAAACTATTTTTCTGGATGACATTTTCTTTGTGTTTGATTTGTGACGTGGAAGGTGTCTTGGAAATCATGAGATGTATTGTATTTCTTGGCATGATTAGAAAAAACTACACAGAATTATTTTTAAGAACGTACCTACGAGTTTTCACGAATTATTTAAGAAAAAACAGCACGTAAGAGATGGAATTTCTCTCAATAACCTTTCCGTGGATATCACATAGGCAGATGTGGCACGACGAGACAAATAATTTAGTATCAATATCTCATTTTTGAAAAAAAAAATGACATATGGAAGGTTTTGTGGATCCACCGACGACATGTAACTTAGATTGACATTTTACATTATGCGTGAGAAAAGCATTGATCAAAGTAGAAGAAGGTATTAAATTGATATATTTTTTTATTATTTATTTACATATCCACGTCGTGAGCCTGTTACATGTACATAATTACACAAAATATCAAATCATACAAATCAAATTTCTCATTCACAACACAGTTGGAGCAAGGCAACAATAAAATTTGGCGAAGAACAAAACAAAAAAGGGAATCAAATCATAACAACAATAATTTTTTAGTCAAATCACAAATATTGGAGTGTCAGTAGGTATGCAAAGCCAATGAAATGTTTAGTACTTAATATGTCAAGAATTAAAATTGTAATAAAGTTAGGAGATGTCACGTAGAAAGAAGAAAAAAAAAACTATAAGAAATGGTAAAAAAAATTTAAATGTCATAAGAATTAATGTCGTAAATAGTTAAAATGTCAAAATGTCTATAATAATTTGAAAATTTCAATAAATAAAACAGAAAAAGAAAATATCATGATCTCCGTTGCTCTCTCAGTTCTGAGGATAGTGACCATCATGCCTCGTTCTATATGTAGACCATCCGTCTCCACCTCGAGCGATCCTTCGTCATATGTGAACTCGGTGTGCCCTCTTTAATTTGATCGTTTCATCTTGCTGGTGCTTGGTCACAGTTCTAGTCATTATCTATCTTTCCAGATTTTCAGTCTCCCTTCTCGCAATGTCTCTTATACTATCAAGTACATAAGTAATTCTTTAATAAATCAATCACTCATAACATTGTACGCATACAATAAATTGATGAAAAGATAGAGCAAATAATAAAGTAATGTACAAGTCACTCCAATGTCATCAGCCCATATATTAAATTGACGTGATGTAAGGAAAATTATTAAATTCCGTTTAGGGAAAAAAATATACCTATGTAATTGGGATAATAGTATGAGAAATAATGAAGTGTGTTTGTAAATATGTTTGTATGTTTAAAATATGAATTTTATTTGGAATGCTGTTCTCTACATCTTTTCTGCGTGCTCTCATTTTTATGACAATGGGAATATGTATAAATATGTGTATGAGATGAAATGGTTGTGTCGATGTTTTGTTGATTATTCAATATAATATGAGATTTATAATTGCAATTATCAATCGGAGTTATTAAATATAAAAAATAATAATCCTATAATCCCTCAAAGTACGAGCTCTGTTCAATTTTGGGGGTTAATTACATAATTATATAAAAAATGTATAATTGTGTTTAATGCATGTATATACCTATTTTATGTTATGGTAAACCCGTTCGGGGCATTACTAAATGAGGTGACGAATTCTTTACTAGGCCTTATATGGTTGTTTCGTGTGTCAATTTATATTATCAATTTGATACTTCCCGAACGTAAGGAAGAACCTTACTAAAGCCTTTGTATGGAGCATTCTGCTTTATGGTTGTGAGACATGGACCATCAGCAAGAGTGAAAGCGGACGGTTGGCGGCCTTTGAAATGTGGTGCTACAGACGCATGCTTAAGATCCATTGGTCGGAGCACGTCGAAAACGAAGAAGTATTAACCAGGGTAGGCGAAAAAAGGCAACTCCTTAAGAGAATCAGCCAACAACGAGCTAACTGGATTGGCCACAACATCAGGCACCCAGGACTACTCATAGCCATCGCGGAGGGTAAGACCGAGGGGACAAATGGCAGAGGCCGACCAAGAGACGCATATATGGACCAACTATTGTTGATGATTGAAAGTGTACCTTATTGTTATTTAATTTGTACTAACATGTTTATTTTTGTACGATGTGTTTTTTTTTTATTTTCAAGTTTATGGAAAGTTTCAGGATTTATTCTGGTAATGTTTTTGAAATTGTTTTCTTTTTATTTACTTTTGTATTGTTTTGTAATATTGTAACAATGTAGCTCACTTCAAAACACGAGATTTTCTCTTTTTGAAGTTGAGTCATTGAAAAATAATTATTTACTATACCAGAGGCGGCCGGCAATATGTATTTGCGGGGGTTCGGTAAAAAAAAAAACATCCTTATAAAGAAATTCTACCCTTCTCTCTTTACCATTAGCGAACACTTCATTTACTCTGGTATTTTCTGTTCTTAATGTATTCTACGTTTAATTCACCCATTTTAATAGTAATCTATAAGCTAAAACGATAATAATTAATATTATATCAATTTTATATAGGTATATCGTAGATTCTTTAAATTGCATGTAACATGTTGATATAAGCGCGCTCGAATACAAAAAATCTTACAAATAACTAATTATCTGCATAACACAATCGCGACTAGCGGTGACTGTCTATAGAAATTTTACCACTAAGTAATAAGTAATAAGAGTGTATACGGCTGACCTATGAACCTCACGACGTCAATCTATGCATTTTGACACGCTTGGTAGGTACTAATTCATCGCGTCCACATAACTAATAACAGGAATCCCTTCACATAAAAAAAAACACACTAGTCAAAAAATTTCCGTCAATGTACGACAAAATGCTACAAGGCGTATCACTTACTCCTTTTTACGTGTGAGCATAGTTGTGTTCAATGCTCAAAATGTCCCATATATTTTTAAAATCTCCATACAATCTTAGCACCACGAACTTAGTATTGAAGTTTTACGAAATGTATGGATTATCGGTGCGATATTAGATTTTGCACCGTTAGTTCGCTCAACATCCGCACTAAAATATTCTAACGAACAGTAGCGCTGCATGTTGCAAAGCAATAGTGAATGTGATGACTGTGTTGTTCATATGGTAACTTGAATAATATTATTATTTTGTTCATGGAAAAATTTATTAATATTTTTTTAATTTTAATTATTACATATTGTTAGGTTTCTATCTTTTAAATTGGGGGTGCGTTTGAACCGCCGCTCATTATCATAGAGCCGCCTCTGTACTATACTATACTACTATACTATACTATACCCTCACGCCGTGTCCCAAGTGGGGTAGGCAGAGAGAACGGAACGCCAAACAGATCTATCTTTACACACTTCCTTCGCTTCCTCCACATTCATACAGTTCCTCATACACGCACGTCGGTTCCTCTTACTCAACACGCGGCCGTCCTTGAGAATTTGATCCACGTGATCAAGCCACGTGGTTCTCGGACGCCCGCGTTTCCTCACACCCTTTCTTTCAGATAAGTATATCCTCTTTGTCATTCTTTCCTCTTTCATTCGTTCAACATGACCAAACCATCTCAATTTATTTACACGCATTCTGTCCACAACAGTCTTCTTGCATCCGCTCATTCTTCTAATATCCTCATTCTTCACTCTATCACGCAGCGTTTTACCAACCATTCTTCTCAACGATCGCATCTCTACTGCATTTATTCCACTTTCGTCCTTCTTCAACCACGTCCATGTCTCGCTTGCATACGTAAGTGACGGTACCAGAATGGTATTGTGCACCAGCATTTTAGCCATGTTCGACACATTGTCATTGCTGACAATGGGTCGAAGTGCACCGTTTACTCTAGCACCGGCCACTTTCCTTCTTTCAATGTCCCTATCGCATCTTCCATCCCTCGTAAACATACTTCCCAAATATACATACTCACTTACTTGCTCCAAACATTCGTCACCAACTTTAATCTCGCAAATCGTTTTTTCATTCTCTCTTTCAAAAACAAGAACTTTCGTCTTCATAACGTTCATTTTCAAACCATTCAAATTGCAACTATCATACACACACGTAACAATCTCTTGTAAGTCCCTTTCACTCTCAGCCATTAACACCAAATCATCTGCGTACATCAATGCATTCACCCGAAACCCATTCAGCTCGACACCAACATCCATCTCTTTCACAGGTCGCATACAGTAGTCGAAGAATAGGTTGAACAGCCACGGAGACATGACACAACCTTGCTTCACTCCTTTGGTGAGGACAAACCACTCCGAGAGAGTGTTATTTACCCTCACGCAAGCGGAGCTTCCCACGTAAAGTGAAGATATTGCGCGGATCAAACGGCTGCTCACCCCACACTCCGACAACACGCGCCACAACCTTTCCCGGTCCACTCGATCATATGCTTTCTCCAGATCCACGAACGCACAAAAAAGCCTCTGGTGTTTACCCAGAAACTTCTCTATAACCATTCGCAGGGAGAAGATCTGATCGGTGCACCCTCTGCCATTCAAAAAAAAAAAGCTCCTTGCGCATCCCATATCTTACACTCAGTTATCTTTCGTACTCTCTCAATCAAAATTCTACCATACAGTTTCCCTATTGAGCTCAGCAAGCTAATAGCCCGATAACTCCCGCATTCAAGCCTAGAGCCTTTCCCTTTGTACAAGGGGCAGATGATAGCCCTCTTCCAATCCTCTGGTGTAACACCTTCTCTCCAACAATCGTTGAAAAGCTCCAAACACCACGCGAGAGCCCCCGGTCCACCAGACTTGATGAGCTCAACGGCAACACAATCATACCCTACAGCTTTACCGCACTTCGCTTTTTTTAATGCATTCAAAATCTCATTCATGTCTATCATATCGTTTTCATTCACACTGCTTTCACTGTCGTCATACTCATTTGCATTTGTACCATCACATTCAAACAGATCTTCGAAATATTCCTTCCATCTCTGTAGCACACATTCATCATTCACTAACACACATCCATCCTTGTCTTTTATCCCTTTCATACTGTTCACACTTGAACCCGTCCTCTTTCGTTTCACTTCCTTCCAAAAAATCTTCATATTTTCACTCGCATACGTAGACAATTTCTTACATTCTTCATCTTCAAGCATTTTTTTCTTCATTTTCACAACTTCACGCACTTCCTTCTTGCAAGTCTTGTAAACTTCTTTCTTTCGCTCTTTTTCACATGTGTCACACTGTTTCACACTCAGCAAGTCTTTCCAAGCATTCTTCTTCTTATCTACAGCTTCTTTCACATCATTATCCCACCATGCATCGCCTTTCTTACGTCCAACTTTAGCTTCACCACATGTTTCTTTTGCACTTCCTACAAGCACACTTTTTAAGACATCCCACCTTTCATTCATCGTTAGATCATTCTTTTCGTTCGCACTCAGCTTCTCATTCACAGTTTTTACATATTCATTCTTTACACTCTCATCTTTCAGTTTTTCGACTCTCAATCTCATAACTGGCGTGGACTTTTGTGTTCTCGAACGCCAACCGTAGAATAGATTTATTCTTGAGACGACAAGAAAATGATCCGTCTCCAGCTCAGCGCCTCGATACACTCTAGTATCCGTGGTCGCCTTCCTGAGACGAGAGTCCACACACACGAGGTCAATCATCGATCTTTCATTCCCTCTCTCCCAGGTATACATGTGGATCTCCTTGTGGGCGAAAAAGGTATTCGCCACAAAGAGATCCATCTCCAAGCACACATCAATTATTCTTTTGCCATTATCGTTCACTCTACTGTCTCCATTCATTCCCAAAACACTTTCAAGTTCATTCCTCCTAACACCCACCCATCCATTCAAATCACCTGCCAAAATCAATCTTTCATTTTCATTTTTATCTTCTGCAATCTTTCTCACGCCATTCCAGAACTCTTCCTTTTCCGTCTCTATGGCATCGTTCCCAGGACCATACCCAACTATGAGTAATATCCTAGTCATCCCCACTTTGAAACTATTTATATGAATTTGTTAACTATGTAAATATGTTATAAAAAAAATTATAAATAAATAAATAAAAAAAATAAATAAATAACTGAAGAGTGATATGAACTGTGGCTCATACGTAGAGTTGAAAAGACTGGCTGAGAATAGAGACGAATGGAGAAGAAAAACCAAACTCGTTGCAGACCAATCCAATGGATTGTAACTCATTATATATATACTTCCCGAACGAAGTCGGGTGAAGTGACTATAATGCAATAAATAATAAAGATTTGTATGAGAGAACTGTAAAGTATGTAGTTAGGTACAAGTATTGTTGTGGAATTCTCAAGAAATAATTTTTTGAGAAATTTCTCGAAGTAGAGAATTTTCGGAGATTTTTTTTTATTTTTTATTTAACAGTATAATAATAATAAATACCTACTTTATTCAATCAATCAATAACAATGTACAAATGTTGAGACAATTTATCACCAATATGGCTACAATTAATAATGGAAACAAAAAAATCTTAGGTACCTACATAGAAAAAAGTGCTAATAACTGATGAAAAATCTTGATGTTTGACACCCCACATGCCCATATACTAGTTATAAAAAAAATTGCTGGTACGTACATGGAAAAAAGTGTTAATAACCTCTGATTTGGGCCTTAATCAGCCCCACAAATTTTTGTATCAATCAGGTTGGGTGCGAAGTGTACTGGGCGAAAGGTCATAATACCACTAAGAAAAATTATGGAAAGAAATTTCTCTTCCATCAGTGGAGAAATTCTCGGAGAAATTTCTCGTTCTCGAGAAATTTCTTTGGAGAATATTCTCTTCTCACATCACTAGGTACAAGGACTGATGTATATTGTATATATGTATGCAATGCGATGATGGATTCCTTTCAAGTAGAGATTATTATTATATTGTGATGAAGTGAAGGCTGCCATTAATCATCATGCGAGCAGTGTTGTACCTACCTACCGCAAGACAACACCCTCCTCCTACATGGAAGCCGCTCACAGCAAATAGCGACGAAAGGGATTGTGGTTTGGAGACGGATATCGGATATTTGATGAGACTAATGGCCGGTTTCAATAATCTATCTACTGTAACTATCGATAGATAGATTATTGAAACCAGCCATATAAAACTAATGGGGTGTTCACATTTGGCGAATATCGCCAGGCGAATTTCAAAATATATCGCCAGGCGAAAAAACAAAATTCGCCGGACATCCATTGATCGTCACACCTGTTCACACAGTCCACCAATATAGAAACGATCTGTCAGATGCGCTTTGATTTTGACACTGTTTTCAAAATGGCGTCGAGATGGAGATCGCGAAATGTTTATTTTTAGTCGAAAATGTTATAGTAGAGGTTATAAGGCGCCTTTTAATTAAGGAAACAAACGACACAAACCAACAACAAAGATAACAGCTGTCACGAAGCGGGAAACATTGTAAAATTTATAGGTTATAAAGTCTTTACCATAGATACGAACGCCGCGCACTTCTGCGCATGCGCGAATCGTTAGAAATCGGCCGAAAAGTTGGAAGGTGGTCAACTCGAGACGATATCGTTTCTACTGGTTTTTTATCGTTTCAGACTAGCTGTCATTTTGTTCACACGGTTCAAATGGCTGGCGATATTTTGGAGCCTGGCGATATTCGCCAAAGTGAGAACACCACATAAAGGGTGTGAGAAAGCGCGGGCGTCCGAGAACCACGTGGCTTGATCACGTGGTTCAAATTCTCAAGGACGGCCGCGTGTTGAGTAAGAGTAAGAGTAGTTGAGTAAGTATGAAAGTGGAGGAAGCGAAGGAAGTGTGTAAAGAAAGATCTGTTTGGCGTTCCGTTCTCTCTGCTTACCCCACTTGGAACACGGCGTGAGGGTATAGTATAGTATACCCATATAAAACGTTCCCTATCTAAGTATTATATGAATCTATAGATTTATCTTTTTATCGTCTCACGCCGCATCCCTGGTAATACCTAAGGGTAGATAGAGAGGAGGAATGCTGATTTTATCTGTACTTACAAGCAAATTTCCTATATTTTTTGCTGACATGAAATAATATGCTGGGCCTGTTGACGTATGTTTGATTGATAAATAAATAAGTATCATATACGGACAATTAATTTCAATCACTCAATATTGGTTTTTGCGGTATATTTCTTGTTACTTATTATCACGAACGCAATCTGACAGAATTGTAATAAACATTTTTTTAATTTATAGATTACAATTTATTTGTTTTACAAAATATTTAAAATAATGTGACATATGTTTCGGCTGCAATGCCATAATCATACAGTATGATTATGGCATTGCAGCCGAAACATATGTCACATTATTTTAAATATTTTGTAAAACAAATAAATTGTAATTTATAAATTAAAATTATGGAGTTTTACAAGTTGTGCCTAAATAAAATCATAGAGTGTAATAAACATGCCAGCTGTCTCTCTCTTTTATAATTTTAAAGTAAGAACACAAGTAAACCGTGGAGTACCGGGCAAAGAATTGGTCTCCCATTCTTCTCCCTTATGTGGTGTTCTCACTTTGGCGAATATCGTCAGGGCATCAAAATATCGCCAGCCATTTGAACCGTGTGAACAAAATGACAGCTAGTCTGAAACGATAAAAACCAGTAGAAACAATATCGTCTCGAGTTGACCACCTTCCAATTTTTCGGCCGATTTAACGATCTGCGCGTGCGCAGATGTGCGCGGCGTTCGTATCTATGGTAAAAACTTTATGACCTATAAATTTTATAATTTTTCCCGCTTCATGACAGCTGTTATCTTTGTTGTTGGTTTGTGGCGTTTGTTTCCTTAATTAAAAGGCGCCTTATAACCTCTACTATAACATTTTCGACTAAAAATAAACACTTCGCTATCTCCATCTCGACGTCCGCCATTTTGAAAACAGTGTCAAAATCAAAGCGCATCTGACAGATCGTTTCTATATCGGTGGACTGTGTGAACAGGTGTGACGATCAATGGATGTTCGACGAATTTTGTTTTTTCGCCTGGCAATATATTTTGAAATTCGCCTGGCGATAGTCGCCAAATGTGAACACCCCATTAGCTTGCGAGTGTCCTGAAAAAAGACAGGCGTTCGAAAATAATAACAACTCTAAACTTCTCAAAATTTTCTTTTGCACTTCTGATGGTGAAGATTTTGGAAATAAATTAATACAAACATTTTAATTTGTATATAAAACCAATTTTAATGGACTTCTTAATGATGCTTATAGGCTTTTCTTATGGAAAAAAATACTCGACAACGGGTGGGGCCGCTCAACTAAGATGTGCCAATAATAAAGATATTTTACATCTGAAATTCAGCGATAAGGTTTTAATCTATACTGAATGTCTTATTTTTTTGACACAGAAAGAACAGTTTGTATGTTCATTGCATACAGCTAGTATGGTGGCTACCCCACTTGTGAGACGTGTCGTGATGATATAATAGAAGTAAGATGATTTTTTATTTATAATTTAATTTGTTTCTGATTTTGAATAAACTTAATACGTAGATTTTGATGCTGTGAAATAAACCGATACAGGTGGTATTATGTGATGTGGTTTCGTGTGAAATTTCATGATAATATGAATGAAATACCTCCCATGATGTACATAGGTGCATTATATACACCTAGTATTAGATATTAATGTATTTAACATACTGTATTAATACATCAACGTGCCTATATAATAATATATTGTTATTGCATAATCTCTATTATATTATATTATATTATTGCGGGTGCATAGTTTGGCACAATATTATGCGAGTGTTCACATGCGATAAATTCATATTGTGGTTTGCCGTAGAATGAGTAACACTCTGTTTTATACAACATACATCTACGACAATATACCTGAATGAATAACATATTTTTAAATATTAAATTTAATTTAAAAAGAAAAAGTTTGCTTGCTCTTTTCTATAAGTTTTCAAGTAGACTGTAAAACTGTAAATGGTAAGTAGTCGTAATAAAACATCTTTTGTTCGATGATGAGGTAGGCTACCTATCCTAAATGTTTTAACTATTATTGACATGGAAAATACAATTTGAATATTTGTTACAAGCAATTACAAAGTACCGGCAAACTCTTCTTCCACGAAATAAGCTTTTAGCTTACTGTGAAAGTTTACTTACTACAAAAACCCAGATATATTTTTTTTTTAAAATGGTCCTTTGCCTCCCCCACTTGTGACAGAAGCCTTGTTGAGATGCATGGGTGGTTAAATAAAATAATTATTGTTTAGTTATGTAATTAAAGAAAATGTAGTAATGATATTATGTTGCTTGTAGAGGACATATGTAAGGATGATCATGCAACCTTTAAGAGAGTGTCTGGAATAAAAATAAATATAAAATGTACTGGGTTAACGAAATTCCTAAAATATCATATTACAACATACATACATCTGTTGTTTTACATAATATGGAAGTTTGCCTAAAGGCTAACTTACCTACCTCGCCTGCAGAAACTTTCTGTATTGTAGTGTAGTTAATACTACAACCTTAATGTTTTCCCTAAGGCTTACCAAAACATTTCCCTCCTTCATGTCTATAAAACCTTAATAACAGAGGCGCACTTTTCCCAAACGTACAAACACCATCAGCTTATTATGTAGGTAATTGAAACAATTGTTTCTTTCTACTATAGATTATTGATTCCGAGAGAGACGTCTTTCCACTTATCAGGTCGTTATTAATCTGATTGATAATGACCTAATAAGTCGAAAGACGTCTCTCTGGAAATCAATAATCTATAGTAGAAAGAAACATTTGTTTCAATTACATAATTATGGAATTCTATACGTGTGCACCGATTCAATTCATATCATCAGCTAAGATATCCTCCAATATGCTGTACGAGATCAATAGAGCAAACAAGTTCTACTTCTTTTGTGATAGGGCTTTTGGTGTCGCAGGACTCGTTATCTGGAACCGACTCTCCGAGGACCTCCGTAAAAACCAATCAATAACAACGTTCAGGAGCAAGTTGAAGACATCTTTATTATTATTATTATTGGACAATATTAAAGTGTCGTTTACGTGCCGAATCACCTCAAGGACCTTGTACAATTCATAAATTCTAGGACATTACATCCACGTCATATTATAAATAAAGATAAATACATACATAGATAAATGAGAAATCTTGGATACATAAAGGTATCCACGTCAGAAGTTCCATACTACATTAAGTTACAAATATTTTAGATACAATATGTATCCACGTCAATTATGTAAAACAGAATACAATATTTAAAGTCAGGAATGTAAAACAGAATGCAATATTTAAAAGTAATCAGTAAAATAAAAAGTTTTTAGGTCCCTTCTGAATGACTTAAGATCTGCAGCTTGCCTAAGCTCAAGAGGTAATCCATTCCAGAGGTTGGGTCCCGCCACAGAAAAGGCTCTATCCCCGTAATTTGTTAAATTTTTCCCCTTTTTTATCTTACATAAAACAATACGACATATTATCATATCAATGACTTATATTTATAACAAATTCATGACCAATTGTAATTTATTTATTGTTAAAAATGTTATAAATTTTAAGTAAGACTGTATAAAAAAAAAAAAACATAAAAAATCTCGTTCCACCACTGCTGCATGAGAATACACCTACATTCTAACTTGCTATGGCAACAATGTAACTCTTTGACTTGTGGACATAATATACCTACTCGTAGGTATACATATGAAGGCTGTTATATTCAAAAATATATTCTAAATACAGTACTTTTTTATATACTTTTATTAATAAAAAATATGTTTACAAAGTCTATATTATTTTGCCTAATCCCTTATGGGGATTTTGGGCTGTGATCTTAAATATCTTACATTACAATAATAAAATTAAACAATCAAAAAATAAATATTGTACCTTATTTACATATGTACAATTCTTTCTTCCATTCATGTGAACTTTGTATTAAAAATATATGCATCAGTTTTTCATATGTAGGTATATATCGACTGTTCCATAGTTCAACAAGTCGAATAGTTTGAAAGAAAATAATTTATATATATATGGACAATTTGTAAAGCGCCGTTTACTCATAACATGACCTCAAGGGCGCTGTATATCGTATCCATCACCCGAAACTCCCAGCAAAAAGGTGTGTCTTCAGCCCTCTTTTAAAACTCTCTCCATTCACCTCCTCTCGCAGACACAGAGGCAGCTTGTTCCAACATCTGGGACCCACAACACTAAACGCTCTATCTCCAAAGCCTGTTTTGCGAGATCGAGATGGCTCAATCAACATTTTTTTTTTTATAAAAAAGATATACCTACCTATCTGGGTTTTGTTATAAACCCAAATACAATCTTATACACCTTTCACACTAAGCTAAAAGCTTGTGCCGTGAAAGGGGAGTTTGCCGGCACCTGGGATCGAACCACGGACCCCTTGTTCTGAAGGCCGAGACTCTACCTCCAGGCTACCGACGAACTCTATACATAATATAAACATGGAGTTTTACAAAATTAACGTCAACTCGATAGGTAAATTTCTATTTGTTCAGTCGATATAATCCGTTGGAATGCTCTACAAAAAGCTTGGATTTTTTTCTCCATTCCTTCCTTTCTTCTGGCAGTCTTTTTAAATCTACGTATGTTCTACGGCACATGTCCTCCAATAGTAGATCCATTTAAGCACCTCTTGTTTGGCCTCTACGATTCCTACCTTCGTTCATGTCCTTCCTGATGTAAATGAGCAGGCCTGATTGCCTGATGTTGTAGCCAATCTAGTTCACTAGTTCATGTGTTATCTTTTAATTTCCTGATGTTGTAGCCAATCTAGTTCACTAGTTCATGTGTTATCTTTTAATTTCCTGATGTTGTAGCCAATCTAGTTCGCTAGTTCATGTGTCATCTTTTAATTTCCTGATGTTGTAGCCAATCTAGTTCGCTAGTTCATGTGTCATCTTTTAATTTCCTGATGTTGTAGCCAATCTAGTTCGCTAGTTCATATGTTATCTTTTAATTTCCTGATGTTGTAGCCAATCTAGTTCGCTAGTTCATATGTTATCTTTTAATTTCCTGATGTTGTAGCCAATCTAGTTCACTAGTTCATGTGTTATCTTTTAAAGGATTTACCGGTAAAGATGGTAATTTTACGGTATTGAACAAATCAAATTATTTGAGTTTCAAGCAATAAATAAAAGATGAGACAATAATTTTTCATCTTTTCTATGAAAGAAATAAAAAATATCACACATCCTTCCTACTTTATTATTTGACAACGAAAAAAAGTAGAAATGCCAAGAAAATGTTCATTTCCATAAGTCTATTACGATATTGTCACTCAACCTGAAAAAAAAAATACACAAATAAAACATATTGGTTTCCAGAAAAACATTATGAAATGGAAAAAAATCCGACGATATTTCAGATGGAAAAAATATACGAGAATGATACACAAAAAATATTTTATTGGTAGAATTTTTCGACAATCATAAAAATATTCTACTTTATTTATAAGAAGTATATTTTTGTTCTGAATAAAAAATAATAATACAATAATATTACTTTTTACCTAGATATATGTATATATTTCGTAAACATTCTTATTGTTTTGTTTTTCTCGACGAGTGTTTTATTTTGATAGAAAAATATTGTAAACCTATTTAGAATTATTGCAATAATTCATATTAGAATCTTTCCATAAACATCGGCAAATCAAATAGATTAAATTATATTTTAGTTTTGTAAAGGTAAAAAGAAAATACACAAAGTTTACAGAATTCAAATTGAAATAAAATATAAAGTTTAATGTTATTTTTATATTCACGCCACTTCAAACCACCTTTTGTCACACAAACATTCAAGCTTCCACTTTATGACTGACAGACTTGTTTCAACTCCTCTTAATTTTGTCAACTATAATAACGAACGTAACACTATTAAATAATTTTACAAATACTTTAGGGTATTTCATATTTGGGTTTATTTTTTTATAGTTTACGCAAACATACAGTTATAACAATACATAGGTTATACAAATAGATAAAAAAAATTGCCACATAAACCAGCAAAGAGTTTATGCATTGTATAATTCAAAACGAAAAAATGTATTCAATATGGTGGAGGATCGCTCGATATGTAATAGTGAGCTACAATATATTGTAGCTCACTATTATTATGTAAAAACATATTTGTAAAACGTCATATAAATTTAAAGTATTTTGTTGGCATTTATTTTGCAAAACTTTACATCAATCAAAAATCAAAACAACGATATTAAAGTTTGATCAATTCTCTATTAAAAGTGACTTTGGCTTCGACATGAAACTTTTTGTCAAAGTTAGAGCTATAAAAATCAAAAAACCCTATATCTTTATCTTCTTTATTTGTTTATTTATTTATTTATTTCATATCGACAGCACACTTCAGACAAAATATATGCATAAAAACAAACAATGCAAACAAAAAATGGTATCAATATATCGCCCTATTTATAAGTGTACACAAATTAAAAATTCATATTAAGTTTGAAGCCCATAAGGTTGTCAGATTTAAATAAAAGAATAGTAAAATGATAAAAAAGCTACCACATTATACAATAAAAAAAACAATATAAAGAAGAATAACAATTATCTGTTCTTACAATAGGAATAATAAGTCAGTATATTTTTATAAACAATCCAGATTAACTGTCATAAACTACATTAACCTAACCGACCTACCTGTCCAACACACAGAAAAAAAATATGAATTAGTATCAAAAACATAAGGGAGTAAAGGGAAAAAAATAATGAGATGTGGAGAGACTCAAAAAGTTCTTCTTCGCCTTTACCACTATCCCATTTATTTGGGGTCAGCCCTTATAGTCCTCATCTTCCAAGTCCTCCGGTCCCTGCATCTGGCCCCTGGCCATTGTTGACATCTATGTGGTCACTGGTCTGCCTGGTCTTTTGCATACATAAATCAACCATTGCATTGCATAATATTGCTTTGTTATTATCTTTGATGACTGTTTGTTCTAAAGGAAGTTAATAAATAAATCAAAATACCTTATATACCACTCAAAACACAAGCACCCAATCTATGAAGTTTCTTTCCCATTTCAAATAACATCTTCATGTTTATTATCATGAAGTGTGTTATTGGTAGTTTCACTTGAAGTAAATGATGTGATAGTGTAGGCATATATGCAAAAATTACTATGTTGAGATATAAAAAAAAATACTGTATAAATTTTGATTAAAATAACTTTTATTTGAAAGGGATGAAACAATATTATGAGGTCGACTATTTACAATATAAAATTATGCAAACATAACAATATATCTTCATACCTATTATTTCAACACTCTTTTTGTAGTGTCTGCTGTGTTTGTCGAGAACTCTTGAAAAAGTTTTTGAACCGGCTCTAAAAACTTAATTAGGTAACCTTCTACATAATTAATATTATTTTAGGTTAATCGTTGGTTTGTGTATTTAATCATAAACAATGAAATCTGCAAGGAAGAAAAGAATGATTAATTTATTTGAAACGTAATGCTAGAGAAGAATGCTGTGGATCCCTTGAACTGTAAGAAGGACCAATGCTTCATACAAGAATAATTCGATGTCACAGAATTACTCTAATCAGTCGATCCAAAACAAAGATTCCTCTAATTATTTGCTAAGGACAATCGATAAATTACAGAAAAGAATTGATAACCTATTTTTTGTCAGGAAGTCCAAAGAACATTTATTGTTTTTTTTTCGAACAATGCTGTGAAAGCAAACTAGTACTACCTATTTAATAATTACATTATATTGTTGAAGAAAATTACATACACATTCTGGGAATACAATCATGAGAGCAATCCTTATTGTACTGTATATTATTGTAGTAGGATGTATGTATGCATGTATGTACCTATGTATGGGGGACCTTAGTGGACTCGGGTACTCTTCAATTATAATTTTAGCAGTTATAGGTGTATGTGTGTGTGTAGTAGTGAATTAATCAAATTGTTCCACCGACACAATGGAGGAGATAATTGGATAATTAAATCAAGAGACCTTTTCGACACGTGAGTTAATAATATTAATACAATAATACCTTCATAATATGTAGGTATGTAGATTGACTTGTACCTTTATATAATAATACAATGTAGTTCAATTAATTGGAGTAGATAATGTGACATCTATATGAACTCGCATTTTGTGTATAATAGTGATGTCCATCCGGTATCTTTAGGTTATTAAATTCCCGTTATTTTGATTACCATTAAAAACACTCAGTAAAAAAATACTGCTTTTGTTATGCATAATACCCATTACTATTGTTAAAATCCGTATATCGTCCGTTCGCAATCGGTATAATATAGTCGGTAAGTAAGAGTTCGTCGGTAGCCTGGAGTCTCGGCCTCTTGAACAAGGGGTCCGCGGTTCGATCCCAGGTGCCGGCAAACTCCCCTTTCATGACACAAGCTTTTAGCTTACTGTGAAAGGTGTATAAGGTTGTATTTGGGTTTATAACAAAAACCCAGATATATCTTTTTAAAAAAAAGAAAAAAGTATTTACCTGTGACTGTTTAGAAATAGGATTTTAAGAAAATTTTGAAGAAAAAAACAATTTTTGAAAAGAAAAACATCTTTTACAAAACCGAGGAGTATGTGAAACATTTCAAATTCCTACACCATTTTGAAAATCTGACTACGGGGGAAAGAGGGACTAAGAAATTTTCAGTAGAAGCAAAATTACTATAATTTGAATACTAAGACTTAAAAAGTTATCATTATTTTGGTACCGATAATATACTTATCCGTTATTCATTAACCGATACTATGCTTACACTTTTCTTTACTTGGATCTTTCGGTACTTGGTGCGAAAAATATCCGGTATTAACATCACTAGGTACACTGTATAAACATGTAAGTAATATTATATTGTACTCTAAATAGTATTGGGTTACGTTAAGGTGGGTAAACGTAGACAAAAAATTACAAGTAATAGATGGTTCTGAAAACTAAAGATTCTCAAAAGGCAGTACAAAGACCTTTAAATAAACAAAACATATTTATTATTTGTTTATTTATTTATATGATAATATAAACGGCCAATGCCTTTTACACAAAACTACACATTAGATAATTAAAAAAAAAACACAAATTTCTCATTCAAAGTAGGTATTAACAAACTACAAATACAATATTTTTTTTTTTTTTAAAAAGATATATCTGGGTTTGTTATAAACCCAAATACAACCTTATACACCTTTCACACTAAGCTAAAAGCTTGTGCCGTGAAAGGGGAGTTTGCCGGCTATATTACAATAATCCACTTATTTATCTCACTTCTCATGCACATCATCAGTTAAAACCTTCTGTTTAGCTCATACACAGAAAACAACATTAATAATAATAAAGTTTAATTTATCGACCGACGGTTCTTGGTGGAAGTTCATATTAATATTTTTTAAAATTAAACACAATATATAGTTATTCCACTATTGAAATCAATAAATCAATAGTGGAATAACTATAAATTGTGTTTCATTGACCTATTGAACAAGTTGCATCATCCAAATATCTAGGGGTTGAAATTTCTAACAATAGTGACCTGTACAACGAAGTGAGAGAGCAGACCAATAAAGCCTCAGTTGTAGCCGGATGCCTTAAGAGTACCATATGGAGAAATAAACACATGCTAACTGATAGTAAAGTCCGAATATATAAAACCTGTGTTAGACCAATTATGACATATGGTGTAGAAACAAGAGCAGACACGGTACGAACAAAAAACCTACTAAAAACATCAGAGATGAAAACATTACGTGCTATTGCGGGCAAAACTCTCAGAGACAGAATATAAAATACTGAGATAAGGAACATATGCAACACGGAGGACATCGTAAGATGGAGTAGGAAAAGGAGACGATTCTGGAGAGACCATGTAGATCGGATGGCTGAAAACAGAATCGTACATATATGTAGCTGCTAAAGAAACACCAGTCGGTTCACGTCCCCGAGGAAGACCACCAAAAAGATGGAAAGACAGCTGGTCTTCAGCATCACAAGAGGCATGTTGCTGACCTAACAGATCGATGATCTACATTACGAGGAAGAAGAAGAAGAAGTGTTTCATTTTAAAAAATATTTATAATAATAATAATAACAACACATAATTGATCAAAAGGAAAATCGTGAACAATTGGCGAGCTTATTGCCTGAAGGCAATATCTTCCAGCTAACCAAAATAATGTGTGGTATAATGTTGACAATGTGTAATTAATACTAAATGTGAACAGTTAATACTAAACTTAATTACAACTAATTACATTCTTAGTCCTAAATAAAACATTATATGTGTCATGTTTCTTGTAATGAATACTTTAGAATGATGGATTAAGACACGGGGAGGAACTATTTAGAATTAGTCTATGGATTTTAGATTATTTTTAAAAATGTGTAGCGTAGAGGAGTTTCTGATATTGCAAGGTAGATTATTCTATATTTTAATTGCATTGGAAGGAGAAACGTTTGAGCAATCATGCGTTTTGTATTTTGAGGAAGAAATGATTGGACTCTTTATATAATAACAAATTCCACGAAGCAATTAATTATTTATATCTCTTACATTTAAATAATCATAAAGGCATCAAATGACGACTCGCTAGTGCATCTAAATCGTTATTATTGTGTATCTAGACCCAAAATTAACAATATTATGTTTTAATATAGTGAAGTGTAATCCCGGATTATGTCTGAGATTCTAAATATTATGAAGGTAATATAAGTCTACAACGTTCTTGGCATCATATTTTTTTTCATCAACTCATTTGTCTTATGTCCTCAGATTCATTAGAATAATTACACACTATTCTAATGAATCTGAGAGTCTGTATTATTATTAGTCACAGCGAAGGAAGGCAGAGAGACATTTGTGCAAGTTGTTAATTAAACTTGTAATTGGATTAAAAGTTGACCGTTCCATATACCCAAGGGAACTTGAGTAGCGCCAGCAATTAAATGCCACATACAACCGCTTACAAAGGCATACAATCTCTCTCTTGTTATTATAATAATAAAACACATGTATCCAATTATCTAGTGAATTAACATAACATAACATGTATAGACAATTCACACAGACCGAGCTAGTCCCAAACTAAGATATGAATCTTGTATTATGGGTACTAACACGACGATACACATATATACAATGCACTGAACACATATACATGTAACACCCAGAGCCAGGACAATTTGAAAAAGGTCATTCTTCATTTTGCCCTGGCCGGGAATCGTACCCGGGATCGTGACTCAAAGGCAAGTGCGTTAGCCTCTGCACCACACCGGTTGTCTTATTACATTGCATCGAACTAAATATGATTTTTTGTATATGTTTAATGGCCTTGTGCCGTGTATGTTGTTGAATAAATAAATAAATAAATGAATAAATAAATAAATACATATGTACTTACTATCATTTATTGTTTTGTTTAAACTAATCATCATCATCATCATCATCGCCCTCAACGCTCCTCTCGGGAGCACAGGGCAGAAACCAGCCTCCTCCATTCAGAGCGTCTCTGTGCCAATTGCGTCACCTCTTCCCACGACATTCCTTGCGCTCTGATATCGTTGTCATAGGAACGGTGTATTGTGAAAGAGGGACGCCCGGGCCTACGGAACCCCTGCGGACGGAAGAACAGTGCTCTTTTTGGCCAACTATCATTGAAATATTGTTATCGAAGTTTATTTGAATTGTCATCTGAGAAACTAAAATAATAATATATGCATCAAATTATTAATAATTATTGATAACATTACGTACAAACAGCATTACGCCATATTCTTCACGAATAAGCAGAAAGGATGGATAGAGCCATCTGCACTTTTTCCAATCCATCATAATTATAATTCTCACTCTATTGCGGGTGCATTGCCGTAAAATGAAATAAGAAGAAGAAGAACAATTATACTTCTTTATGTATGTTTTCCTGTTCATTGAACTCAAAATGTGTCTATCTAATTCTTTAGGATCTAGATGGAGGAGGTCTACATGGTCTAGCCATTGAACTCTCAGTTGATCACGTCTCCGAGCAACCTTTCTTTCTTCCGTGTATATGGCTGCAGGAAAACTCCCCTTTCACGACTCACTGTGAAAGGTGTATAAGGTTGTATTTGGGTGTATAACAAAACCCAGATATATTACATTGTCAATCTCAATCTGGAAGAACATAATAACTATAATTATAGTAGAAAAAAAAAATTGTTTATTTAATTTCGTACTTCTTAATCAATTTGTCCTCATTATTTTTTTTTTATATTCCCAACCCATCATATTCTAATAAATCAAATGTTTTTGTGTTAACACTTTGGAAATTCATTATAATTAAAATGAATTTAAAAAACACTGTATAATTTCCAAATTAAATTTATTCACCTCAAACGTTTTCGCCAAGGCTTCTACTTGGCATCATCAGGAGGACTAATTAGTTAAAGTTCATATTTAGTGAGTATGTTTTCTATTACTAACTTATACTAAGGGTGGGGGGGAGTTTGAAGGTGGGGGAGAAAGGGCGGAGTTGAGGGTGTTTGATAAGAGGGAAGGAGATGGGTATATCAACAAAGGAGATGCATATGGTATTTGGATATTCACCAAATTGTTCTTGTTTTTATGGATTTCAAGAATCTCCAAGGCATTTAATTTGCTAATCTTAGACTCGGAGTGCAAGACCTTAGTACTTTGCATGTCAATAGAATGATCATGTTGTATACAATGGTCTGCAATCTCAATTATAAATAATCTACATCCACTTGAATGGGAATGTATTGATAATTCAATTTATAATAAAGTGACAGATTTGGGTGAAAAGAAAAAACAATTATTGGATAAAAAACTTTATAATTTAAAGTTATCACAGCATAAAGTTGTTAATGATAATATTCCAGACTTAAATAAAGATAATATAGTTTTCTATAAGAAATTTGTGAATTTAACTAACATTGTATTAGATGATAATGAAGTAAACTTGTTAGAAAAAGGCCCAAAGTTCAATATTATTAAAAATAATGACATTAAAAATATTGATAACTTAAGAGTTGATTTGGATATGGCAATTAATACTGATAAAAATAACATTGATAAATCATTTACCAAACACCTGTGCGCCAATACGATAAACAAAGAATTGGGTAATCCCAGTAATCCTAGTAACAATAAACTCTATAAAGTGGTGTCGAGTATAAGAAAGAAAGTTAAAGACAATAACATTATTGTGACAAAAGCTGACAAAGGAAATTCAATAGTGTTTATAGATAAAAGTGAATATGTAAACAAACTTAATAGTGTTATTATTGATGACAAATGTACACAGTTAACTGGCGATCCAACGAATAAGTATAACCGAAATATATCACAATTTTTAAATCGTAATAATTATTCTATATCTGATAAGAAGAAATTGACAATAAGAAACCCTACAGCACCACGCTTATATGGATTAATTAAACTACATAAACCTGATCTCCCTGCTAGACCCGTAGTTTCTTATGTCAGTGCACCAGCGGTAAACATCGCTAAATATCTTAATGAAGAAATTGTTCGTTTAACTAATTTTCAATCAAAATATAGTGTTAAAAACTCAGTGGAGTTAACAAGTAAATTACATCATCTTTCACCACCCGAGAACTCACTACTTGTATCTTTTGATGTTAAGAATTTATTTACAAATATACCTGTAACAGATGTAATTGATATTCTTAGAGATAAATTAAGTTCTAAAAATGTTGATATTGATACAGCTACTAAAATTATAAATTTAACCAAACTTTGCATGGAACAGAATTATTTCAAGTTTGATGACAAGTTCTATAAAATTAATGACTCATTACCTATGGGCAATCAATTGTCGCCATTACTTAGTGAAATATACATGGATCACTTTGAAGAAATTCTGTTCTCATCAAAAAATCCATTGTTAAAATGTATATTTAAGTACCAAAGATATGTGGATGATATATTCTGTGTATGGACTGGCAGTAAGAGGCAATTAGATCTTTTCTTAACTTTCTTGAACTCTATTAATAAAAACTTACAATTTACATTAGAAATTGAAAAGGACAAAAAACTTTGTTTCTTAGATTTAAATATAAGTATTAATAATAGTAAATTCAAATTTGGGATTTACAGAAAACCCACATATTCTGACAATATAATTCATGCGTCTTCCTGTCATCCAGTGTCACATAAAATGGCCGCATTTAACTCTATGATCCACAGAATGTTGAATATACCCTTAGATAAGGATGAATTCAACAAAGAACTGAATGTAATTAAAAGTATTGCCCGGAACAATGGATACGATATTCACATAATTGATAAAATTTTATGTAAAAAACAAAAACACATCATGTTTAAAAATTACATTTATGCTCCATATTGCAAGGAAAATAATAATAAACCGTGGAGAAAAGTTTTATATTTAGGTAAAATCTCGCATATAGTAAATAAACATGTAAATAAAAATATTAAATGTGCATATTATACCAATAATAACATAAGTAGATTACTTTTTAATCATAAGGATAGGGTAGATAATATAGATAATAGTGGGGTTTATTGTATTAGTTGTAAGGATTGTAATATGAAGTATATAGGCCAAACAAGTAGAGCAATTAAAACTCGCATTCAGGAACATAACAGGGCATTCAGGGGGTTATCCGGATACTCGGAGATTGCAGACCATTGTATACAACATGATCATTCTATTGACATGCAAGGTACTAAGGTCTTGCACTCCGAGTCTAAGATTAGCAAATTATATGCCTTGGAGATTCTTGAAATCCATAAAAACAAGAACAATTTGGTGAATATCCAAATACCATATGCATCTCCTTTGTTGATATACCCATCTCCTTCCCTCTTATCAAACACCCTCAACTCCGCCCTTTCTCCCCCACCTTCAAACTCCCCCCCACCCTTAGTATAAGTTAGTAATAGAAAACATACTCACTAAATATGAACTTTAACTAATTAGTCCTCCTGATGATGCCAAGTAGAAGCCTTGGCGAAAACGTTTGAGGTGAATAAATTTAATTTGGAAATTATACAGTGTTTTTAAAATCATTTTAATTATAATGAATTTCCAAAGTGTTAACACAAAAACATTTGATTTATTGAAAAATACTTATTTGAAAATGGATCGCATATTAAATTTTTTGTCTAATTTGTGTGCATCATATCCCAACTACCCGAATGGAACAAATATCTACAAAATTTACCTGAATAATGACTTTTTTCTAATGTTTCAATTTTTATCGATAGGTGGTGCTAGTATACATTGTAATTAACCATAGATTTTTATTTATAATACCAACACGATTGGATTGAAGGAGATGCAATGGTCTCGAACCTACGCAATGGTAGAATAATAATTGGAAGGTAGATAAAGTATCTGATATTCGGAGTAAAAGTACCGGATACTTCATGATTTCTAGAAAACCGAGGAGTTTTTGAAATATTTCAAATTCCTTAAACCATTTAGAAAATTCGGCGACGGGGTGTAGAAATTCAAAAACGTTTTTTTTTTAATTATCAGGTATTGACAGAAACAAAAGTCGGTAAAAATACCCGTTACATTGTATAAAAAGGTAGGTACTGTGAG